>VZTR01019360.1:75863-88808 GCA_013400775.1 Chaetops frenatus | reverse complement strand
TATTTCAAATTTAATGATATCTCTCTCTGTAACTATGAGGTTATATTCCTCAAGAGAATTCTAATTTCTCTATTCTTTTTTCTGAAATTTTGTTACTACAATGTCAAAGTGAGCAAAATTCATGGGATTAATAAAGGAACCTCTACCTGAAAGTCAGTAGATTGTTAGATTTGCTTCCTCACTCAGATGTAAGGGAACAAAGTTCTCTTGGTCAGAGTCCTAGACCAGTGTAGGCATTTTCTATTCATCAATACTAAACTTTTAAAAAAGCAAGAACAAAAAACAGAAAATACCCAACCAAACAAACAAAAAAGGAGGAAAAAAAAAAAAAAAGACCCCAAACAAACAAACAAACAAAAACCCCAGACTAAACCCAAACTGAGAAATCTCCAAAATAGGTTCCTATATAAGGGAAAGCTTTAATGCAACCATGAAGACTGTTTAGTGTTCAGATGGGTGGGCTATTTCACTGTGTGACAGAAGCTCATTTATTAATTTCTTTTTTGTATTACCATTTCAGCTTAAAGCACATACATTCTCCCCAAGTCCTTTCTTCTAGAAGACCAGTCCTTTATTCCTTCAGCATTAGTTTGTTATGTCCTATATTGCAGTTAATTAAACTTCTTTGGAGCTTTTTTGTGGCACACTGGTAAGGCCTATATCCATATTGTAAAATTTTCCTTGCTTTTCCTCTTTATTTTTCAACCTTACTACAGATATTCAGAAAATGTTCAGGAATTGTGTGGGAGGCTGGTGGGGGAGTGTGGCCACTGAAGGGGCTTAGAAACTGTTGGAAACCCCTCTAATAACATAACAATGCAGGTGCTTAACTGTTGATACCCAGTGAACCTTCCTCAAAATTGTTCAAATTATTAATGTAGTTTCTATAACCAGAAATATGTTGCAATTGAGAAAACTTCTTTCAAATATTGGCAGCAACAATCCAAGGCATATCAACCTGCATATTAAGAAGGTTTAAATGTGATGGAGTATGACCTAAAAACATTTTAGTGTAACTTGAGAGCATCTGTGCACAGCACAGGTCCTTTTCAAGATGTCAACTTTCTTTGAATGTCAAAGTCTGGCTGTGGGGTTGCCTACTTTGCACCTACAAATACATGTGATTTTTCCTCTCTACTTATCTTGAGACATTTTAGTAAGTTCCTTATCCAAATATTAGTAAACTTTTGCAGCTGTTTAGAGTTTCACTCAGTTCTGACTTAACTTCCAGTTCCCTCAGCAATGGAGGATTGAATTCTTCAGAAGCATTGCATTTCTATTTCTCAAAATCCTTCATTCCCCCTATTCTCTTCCTAGGCCCAAACCCTGGCAGCCATCCCTAATTGTCCTACCTGAGCACAAGTGAATTTCCCACTTCCCACTGACACTATAATTGAGCTTTGTGCAATCATTGGTTGCATACATCTGGAGTTTTGATTAATCTTTCCCAGAGTAAAGGAAATTCTTGCCAGTCAGGTAAAACTAGTTGATGACTACACATCTCAAGTTACTGACCTGACCTGATGCTAAACTTAAAATAAAAAAATAAAAAAACCCACCAAAAAACCCAAACACTTTTCTTCTCAGAAACATCAATAAGGGGTAGCTTGTTTATTTAAAGGGATAATTAAATGAATGAGTTAACGTAATCCAACTTGCATTAATCTTTTACAGTCTTCTGATATATTACAAAGAAAGTAGCAGTAAAACAGTTTTCACACTAGAAAGAAATAGTAATTTGATGTGTCTTCTACACAAATAAACAAATATTAGGAACTGCTTGTTAAAGTGACACTTGGGCCTTTAGCTGTGATGCTTACTAAAGAAAAAAAAATAGCAATCCAATTCAGGATATGGTGTCAAGGTTTTTGTAAAATTTTAACTTTTGTTGTTTCTTCTATAACATGTTTTTTAATTGCTTGGAACAAACATATAGTCTAAATAGGATTCAGAGCTATACATATTTAATATGTAATAGAAGATTACATTACTGTATATATCTTGACTATTAAAAAGGAGAATTCTCTGTATAAAGTGAGGAAATGTTTTTTCCTACTGAGTCTGAAGGAACAAAACAATACATATGGTAATATCCATGTTTTTCCCATAGACAACATTGGATCCATCAGCCAAACCAATTTCTTTTTTAAAGGGAAAGGCACAAATATGCTCCTCAATTCGTTGTGTGCTGCATTTAAGCTATTTTTTATTACTAATAATATGTAAACTTTGAATAATATATATAAATTGGACACTTATGAACATTGTGATCATGGGCAAAACAGTACTTATGACTAATCAGTAGTCTCTTTCCAGCATTTCACCATTCCACTGGGGAATGAGAGATTTCTTTCCAAGACAACCATTACAAAAGCAATCTGTTTTTTCAACTTGAAGTAAAATATACTGTTTTGTTTTCATAAGACAAGTTAACACACTCCTAAAAAGAAAATAAAGCACTTGACATAACAAGCTTCAATCTTTCCTCTTTGGAAATAAAATCTTTCATTTTGTAGGGATTAGAATAACAAGTAGACAGTTGTCTGATGGTACAAACATACAATTTTCCACCATTCATGTCAGAGTTCTCATTTAATGTGAGTTTTAATGTCATTTAAATATTAAAGTGCTACTGAAACTAAGGTCAGAGAGTCCATTAGGTGATTTGCTCCAACCTTTTCCATATGGCAAAACATTAAACAAAACCAAAGTGTTCTCTATTGATTCCTGAAAATTAAAACCTTACAGTCCTGAGAAAACAAAGCTTTTATCTTACTCTGCATTTAGTTCCACTGACTACTTTTGTGCTATTTGCTGATATGTTCCATGGTCTGAAAAACACCAAAAATGTCCCTCCAGTGGGTAATAATACAGAAAATTCTCTTTTCAGTTATTGATTTAGTATCTGAATCATAGGATTTCCCTTTAAATAACTTCTATATGCTTCTGAAGAAGACATAACCCAGCATTTCAGGAAACACAAAGACAAGCTGCCACTGCTTGGCCGCAATGAGAACACCCTTTCCATATTGTACAGATGCCTTGTTAGGGTCGAAAATATTCCATATTCCTAGTCCCCCATGCTACTGGGTTATAGGCTATTCTGGACACAGACATTCCTCTAAACCACTGTGCTGGAACACACTCAAGTTTCATGGATCTACTAAGTAGGACAGCAAAAAAGTGATCATATCCATCCAGATAAGGATAGTTAGGAAATGTGGTTTGAATCTGCAAACCCCAGGGAGGACTTCCCACTTCATATATAACTGCTTTGATCAGTAGTAAAGCTTTCATTTTAAAGGTGGCTCATTACACATACAATTTCTCAAGCAAGTCTGCAAATGTCTACCTTCAGGATAGGATTTTAGTCTGTACAATCAGACTGAACAGAAGTATAAAAGATGACCTGGAAGTGGCCCTGTATGCTCAACAAAAGGATTTAGTCTTTTGTATATAAGGTTTAACTCTTATTGGAGCCTAACTTTGAAGGCAAATCAAATAACAGGGATGAATTGCAAAGTGTAACTGAAACTGGAATGAAACTTTGGATTTGTTGGACACTCCACTGTCCAACAAACAGTCCTTAAATGAACATCCCTGAACATCTTACAGATAACAACTGTAATTTGTTGATTGTTTTTTCTTACAGAGCTTATGAAGAGATTAAACAATGTTATACCAGAGTACTGTTCCTATATTACCAGATCAAAGGTATGCCTGGGTTCTCAGGTCAGGCTTTAAATCATGTACCAAGTCATAGTTGGCCCATGTGAATCAGTGCCTTTATACATTTTTCATCCTTATACATACTTTCACTATTTCTCTTTCTCCATCTTTACATCCAGTAGGGGAAACAGTATCTACGAGACATCTACCTGATACATCTACATAAGCATGTGCAACAACTGTTTTAAACTAGATAGCTGAGGAAAATCTGACAACTGCCCTCACACAAACGTGTAAGGATTGTCCTTTGACAGACAGTCAAAAGGAAAATTAGGTTTGATAAAAAATATATTTGTACATACTCACCTGAAGCATTCATGGTTTAAGTTCATTTGTGCTACTAATAGCAAAATATTAAATTCTTGGAAGTTGTATTGCACTGCTGCATATATCAGTGGTGAGACTCACCTGAGTAAAATTCACAGAGTCATAGAATCATAGGCTATCCTCAGTTGGAAGGGACCCACAAAGACCATCTAAGTCCAACTCCTGACTCTGCACAGCACAATCCTGTAGTAGGTTACATTTGAATTAAGGCAGAAACACCAATTAATGTAGTTGATTTGGTTCGAACATTCTCACACAACACCAATTTAATGTAGTGGGTTGAGCATTTTGGCCTAACACCAGTGCACCCACTAGCATTATTTACTCATTTTCTGCTGTGAGATAAGGATTAGGAGAAATGCAAAGCAGGCTCAAAACCTTAAAAGGTATAAAGATAGTTTTATTAACAGAACTAAAAGGAAAATAATAAGAACCAGAATAAACCTTCAGACACTTCTCCTCCCCCCACCTCATCTGCTCTCTCCCATCAACAATGTAAAGAAGCAAAACCTGAGACTCTCAGTCAGTTTAGCACCTCTAAAATAGTCTTTCTTCAGTTCACTTAGGGAGAGGAGTGTCTCCTGCCATGCCATGTCATGCTCTTCTCCACAAGAAAACAGTTCTTTCAGGGCTCCAATGTCACAGCGAATCAGCCGCCCAGAAAGGAAATTTGTTCACAATGTGAAAGTCCTTTCCCTGGATCTACAGCTCTTCCCACATCTGCTTTCAAGGGCTCATCTCTGTCTCATGGGGTATTATTTTAATGATGAGCTGTTTTGTTAGAAAAAGCAAAGGGTCTTCTCCTCTCTCTCTCTGGAAGCAAGGTTTCTCCTATCCCTGGGGCAAGGGTTCTCGTCTCTCTCATCTCTGTGGCATGGTTTCTCATCTCTGTCTGTTCCAGTTTCTCATTAGACCACAGCTACTTCAACATCTGCTTGCTTCAGCACAGGTACCTTTGCTCAGGCTGCAGTTAGAACGCTGCATCCCCCCCAGTTACATCCACAAGTTACAAGGAACAGTCTAACATATCATAGTCCATCACCATGGCCTAACAAAAGAATTTCAGCTTAAAGCATTTCCTCTTTCTCCTCCCTCTGGGCTTCAGCTCCTTCACTGATGTTGGGGTCTCCATGTTGGTTTCTTTACATGTCTTCAATCTTCCTCTTAAGAGAGGATTGATGTCTGTAAGTTTCATCTGTGCACTGAAAGAGTTGGTATCTCTCCTGGGCTCTGTTGTTGGTCACAAGATCTCTGCTGGGCAGCGGCCAAAGCTGCTGCAGACTTTTCCCAGGGAGAGGGGATGGAGCAGCCAGGCCAGGATTCAGCTGCAGCAGGATCTCAGCCTCGACCTGGCCCCGCCAAGTGAGCTTTGCCCAGCCCGGCCCAGCCCGGCCCTGCAGAGCCGGCAGGGCCCAACCGAGCGGGCTTGGCCCCGGCCCTGCCCAGGCCAGCCCTGCCAGGCCGCACGGGCCCCTGTTACCTGTTCAGGAGCCAGAAGCAAAAAAGCGATTCCCGGGCTTCTCCTTTCTTGAATGTGAATCACAGAGGCATACTCAGCTTCTTAGGTGAGTAAACAGTGTCCATCTTAGAACTTGACAGCTAATTGGTTCTCTCATACCTGAAGGGAGCTGTCAAGTTCCTTGCAGGGAAAAAATCACTTTCCAACCCACGGCAAATCCCTAAGAATCCCACCATGTGCCAGACAGCATTGTCCAAAGTCCACTTGAACTCTCAGGCTTGGTGCTGTGACCACTTCCCTAGGGAGCCTGTTCCAGTGCCCAACGACTCTCAGGGTGGATGAATATTTTTCTAATAAGCCTCTCCTGGCTCTGCTTCGTGTCATTCCTTCAGGTCCTGCCACTGATCACCGGAGAGAAGACATCAGTTCCTGCCCCTGCACCTCCCCTCAAGAGGAAATTGTATAGACTGCTATGAGATTTCCCCTCAATCTCCTGCTACTTGCTTAAGTAAAATTACTCACTTATTTTTGCAGCTCCAGGCACTAAGTTTGAAAGCTTTGCAAGCTGTTCCTGCACAGTTCATGAGTTGAAACAATGGTAATATGTGTGTTGAATAAACTGTTTGCTGTAACGTATTTATCCAGTCCTTATTTTAAGCCTAGCTACAGTATGTTGTCAGCACCCTAGTGATAAATAGCTTCCCCAAATAAAAGGCTTTTGTTGGAGTTTCACCTGCTCTTGTTGCATAGGCACACCTGGTAAGCTTCTAGACAAATACTGAAAATATTTTAAAAAGAGAGTATGAAGTTCAGGTCAGCTCAATGAAAAAGCTGTAAAAGTCACTTCTTAAGAAAACAGTTCTTAAAATATGAAATAATCTGTTACACAAAGCCAAATAAACATGCAGATAAACCTAACAGGACTCTCTCCCTTCTATAATTGGAACTAAAACACGCAGCTTTGACATGAAAGTTAGCATGTTTTCTCTCCCTCATTTTTGGGGCTAGAATTTCAGGTCTGGGGTTTTTTTTTCTGAGTTTGTTCTCATAATCAAAACATCTGCAATTAAATGTTTTCATCTTGCTGATGCAGGAAGTTACATTCTGGGCTATGTTCCTAATTTCATTCTGTTCATTTTCTTATTTTAAAACAAAACATTTTGACTTCCCATGCCACCTGTGGAGATTTTAGTGCATATTTAACTGTTTTCAAATCTCTTTCCCACATACAGAACAAGCTCTATGCATTCTTCTCTAGGTTTACTGCTCAGTGAGAACTGGTTCCACTGCTTTAACTTTTCCGCAGGTAAGGGGAATACCCAGAAATGGGAAAATTTGATTAACAAGTTCTTACCACTCTCCCTACTAAAATAAACACTAGCTAAAGCTTCCTAATACAGCAGTGAATTTGTATGTTTATCAACATATATGGTGTGCTTATAAAAGTAGATTTTAACACTTTTTATAGTGGCTAAATTTTATGTCTTTCTGTAGCTTCTTTGTTTTTTATTGATTATTTAAGTCTCATATATAATGGGTGTTTAAATGATGTCTAATTTTGTTTCATTTTCTAAGATATAATAGGAAATTATCGAGAATGTGAAGTAGTTTATAAAATTTAATCTTAATATAAGTATGCTTTTAAAGGTAGCTCTACATGAAATGCTAAGGAGTGGATTTATGTATATCAGATACACTTAAAATGCTTTTGTTCTTTTCTATTCCTTTTATAGCTGCAGAATACAGGTAATTACAGAAAGAGAACATTAAATATCAAACAGTAATCAGAATTCATTTTGCAGGATTATACATAAATGCTTTGAAAAAGATATTTGGAAATATATTGGAATATATTGGAAAAAAATAGTCATTTAGTAGAAAATAGTTTCTCAAAACAAATAGTGCAGGCAAAATGTTGAAATAAAATATCTTTGTTGAAGATTTAAGTGGAAATTCTGGCCAAATGTGAGAGAATCAAAGAAGGAAGAGTTTTTACTCAGCCATTTCTCAGATAAGGATTCACTGAAGAGACCATATGAAAACCATTTTGAAACCTTGAGAATGTTGGTGAGACTGACATACTTCTCAATCATATTTTGTTAGTGACTGTAGTTATCATGTCAATAAAATTCTAAGATTCAGGCTATTTTTGCTGGGAATCTTTCAAATAATATTCTTATTCAATATTTAACAATGACCCTTAGCACTCTAAGTGGTGTAGGAAAATAACTTTTCTAATGATAAATTAAACTTCCCAAATGTAGAGCTTTACCTCCTTATCCAAATCACACACACAATCATTTGTATTTTGTGTCAAGAAATTAAAAGCAATAAGGGCAAAAAGAGGTTATTTGCTCATTTTCTTTGGGAGGATTATCAAGAACACAAGCATTGCAATTCTCAATCAGGCAGGCATGAGATTTTACATTAATTGGAGATGTGCCAGCATAAGACTCTTGGGATATACTCCAAAGACTTTTTTCTTATCTAGAGCAATATACAATGCATTAGATTGACCTGGCTTCAGTCTTATCATCAGTTATTTCTGTAGACACCTTCACACACTTGATTTTATTAGAACACCTCATAGGTGTTAAGTTAGGCACATGTAACAGTGTTTGCAAGGTCAGTGGTCATACCAATGTGGAAAATACCTGGCTATGTCAAGGAAAATTTAAAGATGTATTTAAAAGTCTAATTATATTTAAAAATACGCCAAAATGTGTTTTGTACCTTATTTCCTTTGTTATTATTTTAAAAACAATTAGAACTCATCTCTACTGACTACCTAAGGCTGGTTCTAAAGACAATATTACCATTTGAGATATGAATACAAATTAAATAAATATACATATATGACTTCTATATTTTCCCTAATTAGACCAATATTAAATTTAAAAGTCTTTACTTCCATGTTTCTAGTCTATGGCTTCTTCTATGACTTTCAAACGGCCAACCCAGTAATGGATGTATCTTAAGAAGCAATATACATGTGTTTTTCATACACTTTACAATCTCCACACTTACTTAAAATAAATAGGTTATGAAATAAATGCAGATAACCTTTTTCTTTCCTCAGTATTTATTGTTATTTTGCCACCTTCAAAGCAGGAATTGCAGGCAATTTAGTAAATATAGTAAAGAACAAACGTCTGAACTCACTGTGTTTTGTATATGTTTTGATTTCTTTTACTGAACTGCTGTTTTGTAACTGCTCACTGTGTGTTCTCCAGATGAATAACAGTCCAGCATCTCTTACAGAAACTGAGTGCTCTGTCCTTTTGTTTTTTTAAGTAGAAACATCCTCCAAATATCAAAGCCACATTCACTGAAGGCACTAACTTTTTTCTACAGCTATGTACATAACATATGGAAAAATACTGAGTGTAATAAACTCCTTGCTGGGACATCCTGTGAGTGAGACTGGAGCTTCATTGCTTCACTGAGAACCTCCATAGTCTGCCTGGGATTTCTTCTCCCTTCATCATGAAGATCAAGGGCTTATTTGGATGACATGGCAGTTTCTCCTCTGACCCATATACCTAGATTTCCTTACCATAAAATCCACAAAGGACTGGTAATCACCCAAGTCTAGTCCCAGTAGAAAACTGGGGTGCAGCCAGAAGGTGCATCTGGACCCAGCCCTCCTGTGTTCTGTCATCAAGACGTGACTAAGTCATTTAGTGTGGTCTGTTCCGGATAGACTACCATATGCTCCAGCTCCCTTGAACACATCTCTTTTTTTTAATGCCTGGAACAGATATCCAGAGGGAATTCAAAGATTTTTGACATTTTTCCAGGATTTCTGGATGTCTGGCAACCTAATCAGAGCAGTAGTGGAGAAAATCTGGACATATCCACTCCACATGCGCGTATCAACTTTACAGTGCATTTGCAATGAGGCCAACCGATCCACGCTGCATGTGCTGAACAGATGGCCTGTGTGTACTCTGTAAATATGATGTAAAAATTACTGAGAAACACATGCACAGTGAGTCTGTAGCTTCCTGGAGGCCTTAGGCTCACTGCACTTACCCTTAATATGTAAATGCATGGCAAACCTGTTTGGGAAATCCTCCTGAGCATGAAAGAGGGATATGCTGGAGTGGTTGAAACATGGAAGTCAATAGCGAGGTTACACCTTTACACCAGATCCTGGACATGATTCTGGACTTTGTGCAGGCAAAGGATATCTAGGACACTGACAAACATACACCTCCCTGGTTACCACATGGCACCACAATGTCTCTCAGCTTTTGGAGGAGCTCCAAAGGAGCTTCTGGGCCATGTGTCTTGCTATGCTAAAATAGGTGAAGCAGGCAACCTGCAGGCATGACCAAGCTCAGACTGCCCCACGGGCAATTTAACCCAGAGGGTTCTGCAAGTCACACCAAAACCAGCCTGCCTGTCAGCAAGCTTGCACTGTCCTCCCTGAGAGAGAAGATAAACGCTCACAAATGCTAAAAACACTTAGCAACCAAGAATGAGGAAACCACCATCTGGGAGAGATCAGAGGCAAAATCATCACTCTGCTTTCACACGCAGCAAACAAGCATCCACAGAGAACAACAGTTTGGGGAAAAGAGGTACCATCAGAAAGAGGCACCCTCGGGGAATGCTCTGAAGCTCTGGGCTGCCACAATCAGAGGTACATGTGGAAGGAAGTTGAGAAGGAAGGAAGAACGAGCTAAATTGAAAACTTGAGACTGCCTTGTTCTGGAAATAAACTGAAAACAGCTTCAAAGACATCAGAAATGTTCTAAGAAGCAGTAGCACTATGTAATTGTTAAATGGTCAGCTGGGAGCGTTATAGCCTCATAGGAGGGCAGGTTGTGTTAATCACAGGCTGTTACCTAGCTGTCAATCAGGTCTAAAATAAGCCTGAAAATCAAGCAAGCCTAACTCATTAAATATTATTTAGCACTTCAAGTGCATCAGGAAAAAAAAGAGATATCTTTCCCACTGTTGAGTTCAGGTTTACTAGCATTCAATTCTTCCCTGAAAATCCTGAGAAAACAGACTTTTTTCTTTGTTTTCATTAGAGCCAGGAATCAGAAACTTGTATGGGAAATTCTACTTTCTTGTGGCTTTTTTTTCTTCTTTGGATCTTAAATTTCTAACCAATATTAACCTACAGAAAAGGGTGAGCAGGTAAATCCTAAAACCTTAAAAGCAAAAAAGCAA
Organism: Chaetops frenatus; assembly: GCA_013400775.1. Classification (NCBI taxonomy): domain Eukaryota; kingdom Metazoa; phylum Chordata; class Aves; order Passeriformes; family Picathartidae; genus Chaetops; species Chaetops frenatus. The sequence goes on along the minus strand of VZTR01019360.1, from coordinate 78,109 downwards.
AAAAGCAAAAGGAGATTAAAAAATAATAAAAACAACAACAACAACAACAACACACCTCAAAAGAAAGAAAGAAACAAGCAAAAAAATTTAAAAATGCCAAAACAAACAAACAAAAAAATCATTTAAATGATCAGGAATGGCAATATTGCAAACCATATAATCTCACAGGATCTAGGGAAGATAACACAAAGAAGCTGGTTTATGCTTAATGAAGGCATACAAGAGTAAAATGTTTAAGTAAAGTCTACAATGGAATATAGGTGCAGGTCAAGAAAACACAGAAATATCTCAAATTTGAGGGTTTTCAGCTGTTTTTTCCTTTAAGATTTTGTCATGTTGTGTAAAGGATATAAAAATCTAGTTGGCAATCATATTTTGTATGATTTTCCCTCTTAAAGCTTAGAACACCTTGCCCAGCAGGGGAGGCAATACAATGGATATGTTTCCAACTCCAAGAAAGGGCACTAAGCTGAGAAAACTGTTGTTGCAATGGCAGTTTGCTAGACCCTGTGAGAATTAGAATAATTTTCATCTAATCAAATTGAAACTAAACTTATTAAGGGGTTGAACAGTAAAGGATGTCACACTTGATTACAGAAACCAAATTTATTGTTCAAAATACATTTTGTTTAAGTGTGTATGCACAGATGTGCATATGTATTCTGAAGTACCTATGCCCCAGATTATTTGCTGACTAAATACATGGCTTGAAAAAGAAATTGAATAGGAATTGGATTATTTTGTCACTACTTAAATTTAATGCTGCTTTGCTATTTCTCTTCTGGGTAAAGCCTGGTGCACAGATTGTGACAATTGGATGACAATTTTATTCTAATTCTCTTATCTGTTTTTTGTTTTGGTTGGTTGGGGGGGGGTGTTGGGTTTTTTTGTGGTTGTTGTTGGGTTTTTTGGAGGGGGGGGTTGTTGGGGTTTTGATTTGGTTTGGGTTGGGTTTTTTTGGGTTTGCTGTTTTGCTTGGTGTTTTTTTTAACACAACAGGGAATTTGGGTCTAATTTTCTTGTATTGTTGCCAAAACTGTATCTGGAAAAAAGATGTGTGCCAGGATTGTGATCCTATATTAACAAAATAGAATTGGAACTCATGGAGCAGGTAAGTGCCAAGGCAAACTAATAATTATCAGTTTAATTAATCTCTCTTCACATTTTCACAGAGATATAACCATGAAGCAATATTACGTTATTTTTATGAGCTGTGGATTATATAACAGAATATCTTGTTTTAAGATCCAGATGAATTAAAGCTTCTCTGCTAGCTACTAAGAGCCAGGTTTTATTCTTTCCTTTTCCACCATCACCCTCTGCCAGAATACCCTCAGATCCACAGAAAATGTCTCAAAACATAGTGGGTGATGGCTAAACACCAAAAGGTTTGCCAGTGTTTAATTATGACTCTAATAGTTCAGTTGCTTTTCCAAACATGATTAGGATGAAGCCAAAGATCTTTTATATTGGTAAGCTTACAGTAACAGGCCCTTTGCAAGATTTCCAGCAGTTACTTAAGAAACAGGCCTAAATCCAAGCCAGTGAAATCTGATGTTTCTGTTTCACAGATTGGATTGGGTTCTTACGGTCTTATTCTGTCCAAGGTTAAAAAAAAAAATTAAATTATCATCTAAAATTTAGAATTTTATACCTCTGCTCCTGATACTGGCCAGTATAAATGAGATTAAAAGTACACAGATTTTTTTTTTTTATTGCACACAAAATAGAATTTAGACTAGATTAAAAAAAAATCAAATAAAATACATTTCTGTCTTTACTGGAGAGATTGCTGTCTTTACTAGAGAGATTGCAAATAAATAAAAGTCTTCAGTAATGAAATAAGTACCATAACCTAATGAAAATATGTTGTAATTTATTTAGAATTTCTATGCCATATTGTGCAAATTTATTAGCTGCTCTGGAGTGTGTTTTCTCCTCAATTTAAATAAGGAGTACTGTTTTTTTGGTCTTCAAAGGACATGGATAGACACATCATATTGTAAAACAATCCTATGATGTGAGATGACAGTCATTAAAATTAAAAATTAAAAAATTAAAATTCTTGTTAAACACATATGTACTATTGATATAGGCAAAGTGGATCTAAATATCTGCATATGTTTAGAGTACCACAAGCTACAGTGCAATAAGATGTAGAATTACTGATTATTAAATCGACTTTTTTTTTTTTTTTTTTTTTTTTTCCCGTGGGGGGAAAAAATTCTCTTTTTAATGGTTCATAA
>VZTR01019360.1:60040-72357 GCA_013400775.1 Chaetops frenatus | reverse complement strand
CTTTGTTTGCTGTTTTCTAGATAATAACTACAAATAAAGATTGATGTGAATATAACAAACTAAATTCATTCAAATCTAAAATGTCCTTTTGGTACAAGAAGAAGGTCACATTAACACAATCATGTTTTGATAGTTACTGTTTAGGTATGTCTTGCTCTGTGTACTTGTAGATTTATCCAAATGTCTTTTAAGTCATTGAGAAAAGGCCATTTATTTCTGCCTTGACAGTTGTATCTGACAGTGGATGCTTGCTTTGTTGCACCTTAAAGTACAAAATGAACACAGAGACACAAAGTATTGCACAGGCATCAACAGAGAAATAATTTGTACTACAAATCATCTGCCTGCACAAGAAGATCACTATTCACTCCATTCAATAGAAGTGTAGTTTTCTTCATATGCTCCTGTCCAAACTCCTTGGTCTTCTTTCGTTTCTCAAAAAAAAACAAACAAAAAAAATGAAAACCAAAACACCAAAACAGTCAACAAGACAAAAATAATAATAAAAACAGCAAACAAAGAAAGAAAAAAACCTACATAAAATAAGTCATCCATGAAAGGGAGTGTCCATTCCAAAGCTGTACGTGAATAAACATTTTCACAGATTTATTTCCTGGCTTCTAGCCCTTACTGCATAATATTCCTTTATGGTGTGATCATGAAGACTTGTAAAACAGCTTCTCTGTAGTACTTCAAAGAGGCAGAATCTGTGTGGTCCACCTGTATGTTTCCTCATATTATTGGCTATGGATTTACCAGGATGTGCTACGAGACAGAAATTGGCCCCAAATCTAAAGCACTGCATTAGTATGTAGCCTATGCAGTCCCATGAGACTCTGAGTATTAATGTGACAGTCACAGGGGAGAACCCTTAGAGATCCTTAGGAGCATTTATTCAGAAAACTCTTATTTCTGTGGATTTAAGCATGAATTAATATATCTTCAAAATGAAGAGATTAGGGGGAAAAAAAAGAAAAAGAAGAGTGATAAAAATTTCCCAAATCCTTATCTGAACATGTCAGGAAGCAAGGTACAAAAAAGAGCCTGAGCAGAAAAAGGAGTTAGCATAACATTTTATATTTACACATGAAAAAATCGTAGCACTGCAAGTCAGAAATTTTATTTGTTAATTCAGATGAAACGTGACAGCTCAGTGAAAACCCAGAGATGAATAAATACTCCAAGATCAATACCTAAATCCATTACAGAGAGTTCGCGGAGCTGCAGCTCAGCTGAGAGTTTTCTGTGTTCCCACACCTGCACAGCTTCTTGTTTCATGGATCATGCCAGCTTCAATATTGACTGCCAACCTCTTCCTCTTCAGGGAACACCCTTCCTTTTACTAAAATGCACCATAGGAGCACCATGAAGTCAGCATCCAGCTGCTACAAAGAGAAGGGGCTCGTCCTCTTACTCTGTTCCCTTCACTACAAATTGCAGATGAAACTTTGGGCAGCAGGAAAAGAATTTGATAATGTGAAAGTTACAGAAACTTTGCAGAGCAAACATTATAAATGGATTAAGCTTATAAAAGGAAAGCCTTGGCAAAAGAGATGGTGGTGTTTGGTCATAGGTTGGATTCAATGATCTCAATGGTCTTTCCCAACCTAATTTATTTGGGGTGATTCTGTGATCTCTGCACGATACTTGAGGTACCTCGAGTCTGATAGGCTTTATCAGGTCATGCTCAACACCATCTTAGTGCTCCTACAATGACATGTGTATCTGGGTGTGCTGCAAATCTGTGTCAGTGAAATTTGTGAAGGCATGTGCTGAATTTTTCTCCCAGTTTTTTCCAGTTAACAACTCCTTCATACAGAGGCAACAAGTCAGAAAAAAGTACAGTCCCCTTACTTTGGGAAAGTTTGGACATATATCTAGAATTTGTACCCTGAAACAGAACTTTTTTAGTGTTCTATAATAGCCTCAGGTGAGCAAATCAAGGTGTCTTCTGATCCAGAGTTGCAAACACATATATTTATGGTTCAAATTTACTGTGTGTGGAACTTACATGCAATCAAATCCTATTTACTTATTGAATTGATTCTTTAAAAATTGAAACTTTTCCTTCTGGAAATAATCCAGTTCCATATAAGGCATAATGCAAGGGAAAAACAAACAAACAAGCAAAAGACTCCCCAAACTAACAGGCTGTTCTAGTATTTTGTTGTCCTAATAGAAACAGCTTAGACGTTTTAGAAACAGGATACCAGGCCTCCAGCACAAGAGTGCAATGGGCAAATGCCAGACATGCACTAACAAATCATAAATGAAATAAGCCTGGGAATGACCTGACAAAATACATGAAGCACTTCTCAGAACTAAAAGTTACTTCTTATCACTCCTAGAGAAAGAGATCCTTTTTTTTTTCCTGAAGAGCTAAATATTGTTATTATGCTGTTTTTTTTTCTTTTTCCTTTGTTTTCAGTGCCTCAATTACATTCAAAACTACAGAAAATAGTGATACAATGTAGTAAAGCCAATACTTTGAACCTTGGTGTTCATAAACTAATCATTGGAAGGTTGTTTGTTTTTTTTTTTTTCCAGCTAGATATTAGGCCCACTTATTTGTGCCCCACATTACATTTTGGTGAACAGAAGCAGAGTCCTGCAAATACATAAACACACCATGGACTTTGTACTTAGGGATGTTTAGTGGACACAGAACTCTTATGTTCTCTTTAGCACTTCTCTGGGTCTACTGTAGCCTTTAAATAGACCTGGAACATATTAGCAGAAGNGAGAAAGAGATCCTTTTTTTTTTCCTGAAGAGCTAAATATTGTTATTATGCTGTTTTTTTTTCTTTTTCCTTTGTTTTCAGTGCCTCAATTACATTCAAAACTACAGAAAATAGTGATACAATGTAGTAAAGCCAATACTTTGAACCTTGGTGTTCATAAACTAATCATTGGAAGGTTGTTTGTTTTTTTTTTTTCCAGCTAGATATTAGGCCCACTTATTTGTGCCCCACATTACATTTTGGTGAACAGAAGCAGAGTCCTGCAAATACATAAACACACCATGGACTTTGTACTTAGGGATGTTTAGTGGACACAGAACTCTTATGTTCTCTTTAGCACTTCTCTGGGTCTACTGTAGCCTTTAAATAGACCTGGAACATATTAGCAGAAGAAAGGGAGAACAGAATAACACTGCACGCCATGATATCTGTGTATGTACACCACAGAACTCTTAACCACCAAATAAATATTCAAACAGAAAGGGTAAAGTTCAGCAGAAGAATTTAGCTGTGTGGTGAACGTCTGAACTAATTGAAGCCATAAACCTAAATCCTAACATTTACCATCAGGAGTCTCATCAGCTTGCCAAAAGCACAGACGCTTCTGAGACTTTTCCCCTCCTAGACAGTGCACACACTGTGGCAACAGTAGAAGTAGCCCATAAATTTAGCATATATATAAATATATATATATATATAAAGAGAACTGGGTCCTGCTCCACAGTTCTAGGCCTTATCTTATTATTGCCATCTGGCTGGTTTTCAACTGACTGGCTGCTTTGCTATGAGTGAGACAGTTGGCAATACACAAGAGCAACTTCATCTAAGCATGTTCAGCAGCTACATGTCTTAAGATGGTTGATTCTTTTGGACATCAAAGGTAGTAGTGCTAATTTGGCCTAGGAATAAAACATACATGAAAGAGTTTGGTAATATTCTTTGTACATTTACATTTTGTGGGAGAATTTGTTTATTCTCTCATTACATTCTGAATTCAGTTTCTGGGAGAAAGGCAAGAATATTAAAACCACACAGGTCTTCCTAACTCACTAGTTGCACTGTTTTGCATGTTCTTGGAACACAATGATCTAATTCTGGTCTCTTTTTGCTGACTTCAACAAGAATAGAAACAAGGCCTAGGGTCACAATTTCCTTGTTGACTTTTTCCTCATTTTTTTACATTTGAACTCAATTCGAGATAAACTTTGCCCTCTGGGGAAGCAATTACAGATAATACTAAAATCAACATAAATTAAAACCTGAACATATTTACAATGTCACCAGTTTATGAATTATGCTCACCGTGTGAAATGTTTTTTCTACTTAGTTTTGGAAGGGTCACTGCTATGTATATGCTTATATATATAAAGAGAAATAACTATACATCAAATAGAATCACTCTTCTTTGTAGACTGATTTTTTATCTATACAGTACTGGTAATGAATAATGTCAGTCAGGAAATAAGTTTTCTTTGCACCCAATTTTCTTCAATCTTTGGATCCATTAGTGAAAAGCTATTATATGCATCCTGGCTTTTTTTCTTAAGAAAGAACAAAATAATTTAATACTGATAGTAATGTTTATGCTTTGGAATAAGTCTTCAAAACAAGACAAAAGGAAAAATCCCACATTAAGGAACCACATTTTTAAAATCTGAAGAAATTAACACATGAAGCAAATAAATAGACCTTCTTTATGTGGATGAAATTTGTTTTTCTGAAGTGAACAAAACATATTATGAAGAAAAGAATGAGGAAGAAAAAGGTAGAAATGCTTCATTTTACTTTTTAAAAATAAAAATTTCCTGTGCCTGAAAAACTAGGACAATGAACATGGGAAATGGAAGAATAGTAGGAAGTAAATATAGAAAAGATCTGGAGGTCATCCTTAGTCATCCCAAATACAAGATAGTTCCCTAAAGTATGCTTCTGAGAGTTTGGTCCAGTCTGATTTTAAATGAATCAGCCGATACCATTTTTACAACTCTCAAAGGAGACTATTCCACTGTCAAGTAAATACGCATATGAGTCTCAGGCACAGAAGTTATTCAGATATTAGAATTAAAATTGGAGGCAAGGGGAAGATAGGCTGAATAAAATATGCCTAGTTTTGGTTTGCCATCCAGATTTGATTAGAATTAAGAAAACATAATGAATGTAGGTGCAAGCTTTCAGCAGGATGCCTGGCAAGACCTAATTGAGGTTTCAGGGCTGAAGCAAGATAGTCCTATCAAGGAATGTAAATGTTGAAAAAAAGTGGATTTATATGCAGATATTTATGAGAAAATTTTCATATATTTATACATCCTTAGTCCCCAGAAAGAAAGAGGAAATGTGTTACAGTAGTTCATCTCTCCCACAGAATTTCAGAGACCTAATTTTTTATCCCATGAGAAAAATAAAGGTGTGCCTTTCCCTTGGGTTAGGTAACACATAATCACTATGATATGAAATCAAATTTTAATTAAGGTTAATTGGTTCACAACTCTAAGAAAAAGTCATTGCATACAGTAAATTCTAAGTTTCAGTTATACGTTGTTGCTTTAACACTTGAAAGCCCAGGCCTTTTCCAGTGTTTTATGCAAGTTCACTCAAGATCCTACACTTTTTCTGGAGAAGTGAGTCTCATATTTGTGGCCCAGGGATATTAGCAGCAAAAGCAAAGGTCTTGAGCATCTCTCTCACCAGCCTGGGTAGAGACTGTGTCTCAGTGTGTTCCCACTTGTGTGACTGTCAGTTTGTGCAGGCAAAGGAATAATCTGATCACAGCAGACATGGCATTCACCCAGCTAGAGGATGTGAAGCATTGAGGTGGTCAGGAAATCATGGGAAAATCTGTGGTTAAGCAACCAATGCCACACACCTGCCTCCTTAGGGACAGAGGGCTGGGCAGGAGACCGTCATAGGGTCTGGACTTCCCAGACTGTGTGCCTTGCCTGTGTGGAGAGCATAAGGGAAGGCTGAATCTTTCCAGGTGCTTCAGATAGATTGGGCACACGGAATGTTTGCTGGGAGTGTCAATACTTGTGGCAGTCCCACACTAACCAGCTGCAAAGGAAAGATCCAAAGGAGGAAGAAGAGAGGCCGCCACAGACATCTCCCCCTGCCAGGGAGTAGCCAGGGTGATTGTATCCCACAGGCAGGGACTCTCAGAATTTATCAGCTGAGATCTTTCAAAAAGAGAACCAGGGAGGCTCCACTAGAGCTCTCACAGCTTTTTCTTGGAAACCTCTTGAGCCAGCCTAGGCTTAGCTGATGCTGCCTTCTCCTATGTGGATCCAGCCATGAGCAACCAGCTCAAATCTCACCCTACTGGCTGTGGGTTCCCCCACAGTAACAGCCTCCTCTTACACCCTTTACCTAACAAAAATGGCACAGCGAGAAATACAGCATCACGAGGCTGTTTTCTCCTGTTCTGGAGGAATCATCCATCAGCTGTTAGGACAATAGAATAATTGTCTGCATCACAGTTGTAAAGCTGTAAGTCTGACCCAAAATATCAATTTATTTTGTCTTTAGCATGTTTCTAGTTTGTCAGTGAAGACTGGTCTTACAAGAAGGGAAAGCTATTTTTGTGCTGTTGCCAAGATACTACTGGCACTAGCAGGCTGATCAGATAGCAGCTGTCAATAGCTGTGACAAACTAACACAATGATTCAAAGAAGGGAATTTAAATGATATAACTGACATACCATTTAAATGGTATAACTGACATACCTCCCATGTGCAAATCTTCTGCTCCCATCTGGAAAGTGAGGTAAGCCAGTCCCATTCCTCCACAAAGCTCTCCATGACACTGAATATCATGAGAGTTGGATCAGGGATCAACCTAGATCTATCATTCACATACCCCATCACAGAACCTTTACCTCACGTCCAGCATAGATTTCCATGGAAGTGTACAACACAGCTTAAAGGCCACTATAAAAATGGGTTTGAGGAACACAATAATGCTACAGAGACTGACTGTACAAACAAGTTAAAACTGAAAGGTTCTGAGAGCGTGAGTGCAGAAACACAGAAGGGGTAGTCACACCTGATGTAAACTACTTTCAGACAAAGTTTAACAAACACAACTCAGAAGCATTTCACAACAGCAAGATTCTTTACCTTTATTGCCAGCTCTTCAACAGTAAAATCAAATAATGCCTTATGCTTTTTTCATCATTTCTTCTAAAACAGCAATTTTCAGTATAAAATGTTGCACTTTAAAATGTGTCCAATTTAAAAGGACATAGTTGGGAAAAGGAGTCTGGATTTGCTTGATCTTTGCACAAAAGCTGAAGAATGAGCATTGGATAAATAATGCAATTTACATTCAGTAATGAAAATGTTTTTAACAGAATGTGTACACACTTTGCATTTATATGTCTGTAGCTTGGCATATACAGCATGAAGAAATAATTTACCAATGATAGTAGCTGTTACATTAGGGATTCTGTGCCCACATAAAAATGTAAAATGTGTCTTCTGATTGTGGGTTGTATGCACTTAAAATGTAAAATCTCTGCCCAATAAAATTGCTTCAAAGTCACCTTGTAAAATGGAATGTATAAAATAACACTAAATGCTACATGGATGGATTTTTAAACAGAATTTTTTTCTTTGTCTAGATATAATGAGTATTATATTTTTAAAATACAGTCACAAAAAGTGGAGTTCTGTTTTTTATGTATGTATAGAAGCCTCTGTGTGTATACATATATGTATGTATGCATACATAGACCCACAAATCTATAGAATCATGTAATAGACAACATTAAATCAGTATAATACTATTTCTGAGATTTGTATCTTTTGCCTTCCTATAAGGCTATAGATAATAGTAAACAAAATGTGATTCCTGTACTTTGTATCTTTTCAGTGTCAAGGGAAAGGATGCAGTATAAACAAAGAAGAATATATAGAATTTGGCTCATAAAGCATAATGGTGAAATGCTGCCAAATGAGCTAAAAAAGATCCTGCATGTCCCTGGGATGACAGTGACATTTGAATCAGGTACTACACTTGAAAAACACCCTTCCACCAAGTGGAGAATCCCTTAGACAAATCTAGATTTAAAAGGTTCTGAAGTTTCCGAAAAGTTCAATACTCTTCAGCTGCCTGTTCTATGTGTTTCTGTAAAACCAAAATGTTTGGATCTATTTCCATGTCAGTCCTAAAGACAGGTCAAAATTCTTAGGGAACAATTTAAAATATTTGATTAATGGAGAGCTTTCCTATAGGATGACTTTTCAGCTATATCTTCTCTTCTAGCTAATAAAACTAGAGTAATGATATGCTATTAAACTGAGTTTACATGGCAAGGTTTTGGAAGCGGGGGACTGCAGGGGTGACTCTTATGAGAAGGCATTAGAGCTGCCTCCATGCCCAACAGAGTCAGTTTCAACCTACTCCAGGATGGACTTGCCACTGCCCAAAGCCAGGCCAAGGCTGAGCACACTGGTAGCACCTCTGCCATAATATATTTCAGAAAGTGTAAAAATTGCTGCAGAGAAGCTGGAAGAAAGAAATGAGAAAATGTGAGCAAAACAACCCTGCAGACACCAAGCTCAGTGCAGAAAGAGAGGGATGAGGTGCTCCAGGTGCCAGAGCAAAGATTCCCCTGCAGCCACTGGTGCAGACCCTGCCACCCATGGAGATCTGCAGCCCATGAAGGACCCCACACCAGAACAGCTGAGTGTTTCCTGAAAGAAGATATCACCTGTGGACACCCCACTCAGGAGAAGACTCATGGCAGAAACTAGGTCCTATTAAGAAAAGTCAACACAGGGGCAGGTTTTGTAGCAGGACCTGTCATCCAATGGATGACTCACACTGGAGCAGTCCATCTCTGAAGGACTGTCACCTGTGGAAAGGACCCACAGTGGAGCAGGTCTTGAAGGTGTGTATCCCATGAGGAAACCCCATGCTGAGACAGTGCAGGTATTTCTAATTTTGTCCTTATCCCTCACTATCCTAATCAGTTACAATTATTTGGTAATTTATTAAATTCTTTCTCCAAGCTGAGTTTGTTTTGCCTGTGATTGAAATTAGTAAGTGATCTCCCTGACATTATCTCAAGCCCTAAGCATTTCATCATATTTTCTGCCCTGTCCTATGGAGGAAGGAGAGTGATAGAATGGGTTGGTAGGCACCTGGCAGCCAGTCAAAGTCATTCCACCACAACTAAGAAATTTATCAAAATTTCATAAAATTAAAAATACATGGACAAAAATTGTACCTATTTCATGCTGCAGGTGGAGCAACAAACAACTACTGAATTATATGAATCCTGGAGCATTTTGTTGTGTTTTGTTGTTTTACTCCTCTGCTCAAATAAGTAGCAAAATACTATAAGGGAATTTTTAATGAAATCAACATCTAACATAGTGGAAAATTTACACTTGGATCGATTCCTAAGCAAATAGGAAACTTCTGATGGTGCCTCCTCAAAGAGTATTTTCAAAAAGCTGGGAACAAAAAAATAATGTAGACAACCATCAGATCAGAAATGACAGATTTGCTCTCCTAGCACTCATCCTGAAAAACAATTATTTTTGTATTTAGTTTTAAACATGAAAAAATGTGATTGTTTAAAATCTTAATTTAAACATAAGCTTGGGTTTACAAAGTTACTTAGAGGCAAACACTAGTTCTGGCTATCTCATTACTTCTTTTTGACAAATATCAAAAACAAGTATGATTACCAAAATAAAGCATCACAGAACAAAGTTGAATGTTATTTCCTAAAAATTGAAGGTATATGAATAAAACCAGAAATTCTTATTTCTTTTATCTTGGATTGGTTCTTTTTATATTGTATTTCATTTTTAAAACAATAAATTACCTCAGCAAAGGGTGTTTCTTAGGAAATAAGGTTCAGCCAAAAGATTCTCAAATGGAAATTAATCTCCAAGACATTTCTTCAAGTCTTTTTGGTATCCTTTGCTCATAACTATGCCAGCATAGGAACTTTTGGAAGACACCTGGATTAAAATAAAGGAGACAGGTAGGACAAAAGACTTCAGAGTGAAGTCATAAAACTTAAGTAAATGCCTTAGGAGGCAGTAGGAGTTTAGAATTGGACATTCCAAAATTCTGATTCAGGCTCACAGGTTTCAGGTGTGCCAGATACCCATACTTGCCTTTAGTTTCACACTGGAAAAATTTAACAATAATATTTACTCATCTTCTCTGGCTGTCAGAAGGAAATCCCATGTATTAAGTCTGAAGAACCAAAGGAAAGTGTCATGTTTTTCAGCTTTTACTACCATCTCACTGAAGGAGCCAGGGTTCAGGTAGACAGGGAAATTTAGAAGCCTAAGTGACATAGGAAGAATAATTTCAAAAACTCTTGGGGAAGAATAGAAAACAAAAGTAATTTTGTAACTTAAATGCATACAATAAGTCTCTCTGAACCTCTGGAGAAGTGCCCTTGAATATTAAGCTTGAACTTTGCAGAAAGAAACTGGCAAGAAGGAAGAATTTAATTTAGAAAGCATTGTAAAGGCTCCAGCTGGCAAATACAGGAACAGTAGAACTACAGAAAGAAAGAGAGGGAGAACAAGTGTCACTCTGAAAGGATCTGTAGCCAGGTCATGTCCCTGTGAGTAAAGTGGGTACTCAGCCTTGTCTGACAAAAAACTTGCAGCTGGACCTCTCATAACAGCGTTTTCATTAGTGTACTGCTCTGTAACCTCCTTTCCCATTTCACTGTCTGGTTTTGAGCACACCCTGAACCCCTCAGACTCACATTTAAACTTCAGCCTTTGTTATGATAAACTCAGCTTTTAACCATCATGATAAAAACCCTATAAACAATATAAAACAAATACCATATACACTGGGGAACAAGGTGCCTGCACACAGAGCCGTAGAATTACCTGAACTTCCCTTTGCAATTATGTTCTTCCCATCCTGTTGTTCCCTGCACCCGAGGTTCTAGCTCTTTACTGTTGTGCCACATCTGTCACTCAAGCTAAAACCCCCTCAGCACAGAATATACCCCTCTACGTTCCTAGCATATTTTGGGTGATGCCACAATATAAACAGTAAACAAATAGTGATATCCATATCTATTATCATATGCTTTTGCAAGCTGGGTGTTTGCATGGTGGTATTTGGTTGAATCACATTAATTGAACTCACTGTTTTCACAAGCACAGGTAGTTAGTGCTCTTGCCAAAATATATTAGCCTTTGATGCTGCTGTAATATTCTCTAACCTTGTTCTTGTATCACACCCTATGATGTCTTCTTGTTTTGAAGGGTGAGGGTTTATTTCCATTGAAACGAGCCATCCTCTGACGTTAATAGAGTGAAGTTTGGGATAACAAAAAAGAAATTGCCTAATGGTAGCCGGAGAATAAAAAAAGAAATGAGAGACTTATGAATGACATCTTCCTACAGAAGAGGAAAAGATAAAGACCTGAAATAATAATAACACTCAAATGACTATTCATTAATTGCCCTGTCAGCAGTTTAAGATTTTCCAAGTCTTTCTATCAACAGATGGATAATTACACTGGTTGTTCTCATCCATACACACTTTGAAGTTCTGTTTAATTCCCTATGTATTCTTTAACGTGCATGCATAAGCCGCATAGGTGTGTGACAGATTTTATTCTTCAGACCTTCCACTGAGGGAATCAGTCATGTGCATTGGCAATTCCTGTAAAAAAATTGTGTTTGTGTGTTACCAAATCATTAATATAGACCTCACAGATGGACTGTGGAGTTGTACCCAGGAGCCAGCTGTACTCACCTGATATGGGAGAATATATATGAGGGCACAAAAAGTCACCCACAGGATGACATTAGCTGAGAAGATGATTTGGAGAATTTTAGAAGAAACAACATTTTTCATTAGAGTTCCCAGAGATAGAATCTCTCTGCCATTTCCATTGCCTCATACACCTTTGTCTATGCTCCAGCTGCACATCTTCCCTGCTTACTGCACAGAAGAAGTTTATTAAGCTTCATATAGATGTAAGCTGGATTCTTAAATTAGTAAAAAAAATAATTAAAAATACTTCAGAAGAGAGGTCATATAATATACAATGTAAATAATATATAAGTAAACTTTGGTTACTGATCAGAATAAAATCACAGAACTATGAATGAGGGATGGTGGGGAAGGGTACTCTCTTCTTATTCTCCTAAAGCAGTTATCAAAGCAGTCAGTTAGAGCCTTAGTTTTCCTTCAATATTAAGGAACAGATAACAGGAACTGCTCAATTAAGTGTAGTAGTTTTTAATATTAGACTCTTAGAACATATTACATGTCCTGGTCCTTAAAAGAGATAAAGATATCAGATTTTGGTTGGAGTCAAATACCTCCTTTTGAGTTACGGATTGTTGTGGTTTAAAGGACAACAACTTTTTTTTCTCCTTCCTGGGGGGGTTTTTGTTTTTCTACTTCCGCCGGGGCACGGTTTCCAGCAGAAGTGAGGAGCCCACGGATTGGCTAATTTTAAGATGGGCACTTCATGTAGCCACTTGAACATTAGGGGCGTCTTTGCGAAGCTTACATTTTTAAGAGCGGGAAGTTAAAAGCTCTTCTTCGACTTCCATCCGCGGGGAAGGTAACACCGC
>VZTR01019360.1:47229-59306 GCA_013400775.1 Chaetops frenatus | reverse complement strand
TTTTTTGTTCTGTTAATAAACTATTTTTATCTTTGAAGTTTAGGCCTGCTTTGCATTTCTCTTAATCCTTATTCTCATGAAACCACTACACTACACTCTCGCCTGGTGTGAGCAGGCAAGCAGGTGAATGTGAAACCGCTACACGGATTTTAAGAGGTTTGGGTATGATTTTAGGGTTTTTTTTCTAATTTTCATTTTCAGCTTTTATGCATGGAATATAGATCAAAGGATTAAATTTCAGGAAAGGAAACTATTAAAAGCATTTATTTAGCAGGAAAGTCATTCATTATCTACTATATAAACTTTCAGTTATCTCAGTGATAAGTGTCATAGAAATCAAAATGGTCTTTTCCTACCCATGGATCTGTGTAAGGACCATAAAGGTCATAGACAACATTCAGGTTATCACACGAGTCTCACCCTCAACTTTCTAGGTTTTCAGGTCAAAACAAACAATGAGCAGAGAGGACAATGGGGTCTGGCAAAGGACCTGTCATAGGTTTTAGCTCTTCAATTATGATACATTAAAGACATTAAAATGGAATTTTTTTTTCTCTTGATTTAGAGGATCTAGAAAGATATTTAGAAAAAAAATCAGCTTTATTTGTTACAGGTGTATGGTCTCTTCCAACCTTGATGATTCTGTGGTAAGATCCTCCTGAGACTGCTCCAAGATGAAAAGAACCAGTTTTCCCTCACAGCAGAGATGGTTCAGTCCCTCAATCATCTTCATGTTTCTTCACTGGACTCTGACAAGTATATCCATGGGCTTTTTTTGCACTGATGAGCCCAGAACTAGACTCTGTACTCCAGTTGTGGCCTCGCCAGTGTTGAATAAGATGAGGGACCACCTCCATTGACCTGGTGATAATCAACTGTTTAATGCAGCCCATGAGGATGTTTGCCTTTTCCACAGGGTCACATTACTGGATTATGTTTAAATGGTGACCACAACCACCAAGGCCTTTTCTGCCAAGCTGCTTTCCAGATGTTCAGCCCCAAACACGTGGAGTTGGTCTTTCCCAGGTGCAGGACTTGGCCCTTCCCTTTGTTGAGAAACCTTCATAAGTTTTCTGTCAGCTATTTCTCCAACCTATCAGGGTCTCTTTTTATGGCAGCACGGCTGCCCACAGCTACCCCATACATTCACTGTGGCACAGTCAGGTTCCTTTCTTGCGATACAAACCCACCATTTGTTAAACATTGTGAGGAAAAGCTGTTACCAAAATTTCTAGCCAATAAATGGAACAAGAAGATAAGTAGGAATCTAGTTCATCAAAGAAAGCTTTTTCATGTCAGTAAGTCACATTTTCTCTGAGCTACTATTATCAATCAAGAAAAGCAGCAATGTTTCACAGTATGGCAATTTAGTAGGAATTTATGAATGCTGGGAAGTGGCAAATTGGAGTAGATACTATCTTGTTCAGCCTGACTAGTTATACTGCCTGCTGAATATGACTATATTAATTATGGGCATTTTAATTTTTTTTATCATAGTGTTTCATGCCTTTACACAACATAAACTGTAGTAATGGATTAAATGCAGCCTTGAAACCATGACTGCACAGGGTCTCATCTTGCCTCTTAAGATAAGAAGCATGCTATCAACTCAGTGAAAAGACCTTAACTCAGTGAAAAGGCCTCCCTTAATGTGGGAGGTTAATTTGGAATTTATGATTGACTTCTTGTGTTGATGCCCATATTCTCAATTCTGAAGTGTGTAATTTGGAATAAAGACCCTTATTTTAAAGTCAGAGGATATGATTCATTTCATTTAGCTTCAGACATCTACAGCTGAGATGTTTATTATCAAACGAGTCATCTTTACAGTCAAATAGGAAGAGACGCCCAGCAGATGTGATTTATAAGCCCTAATTTAGATTTCTACCTTTAGAATAAGATGAATCATATACCAGAAATCAAATTTATTATTAAAGGAAGTCTAAATAAATAATTCAGTGTGAATGTCTAAAGTTCTGCAGGGTTAACCTGCTCAGGAGGTCAAAAGCAGTTAATTTGCAATCACTGTTTTGTATCATAGTTTAGCCTGAATTAATTTTCCAAGTAGATCAGACTTAAATGAATCAGTGCCAGCTGCTATATCATTGCTTCCAGTTCCTATTACCTTGATTTCTCCAAAAATTTCACATATAAGCACTGAAAAATCCTAATCCTTCCAAACATCTGATGAGATCATAATCTTTCGTGGTAACAGTTGCAAAATTTCCACATACTGCATGTAGACTTCTGCTTGCACATCATTCCAGACCACACTTATCCCTCACAGATCACAGCCTTCAGTGAGCAGGTTTTTCGGAGTAAAGACTTCATACTATTTTTCAGCTAGCCTAGATGAAAACTGGTCATTTTCCAGAAAACTTCTACAAAATATATATTCACAGAAATCATTCTCTGATGCACAACCTTATTTCCTCATTTTCCATTACAGTTTATCTCACAGCTTGTCCCACTGATACTATATTGGACACTAAAAGTGATAATATCTAACTGTACCTCCTGCTTGATTTCTTTAGTGTAAGCACAATTTGCAGTAGAGTATTTTACTGAACAGTGAAAAGGAAGCTTATCGCAGAGCTCCTTGCACACAGATACCCAAAAACTGTTTTGTGTACTGAAAGCCTGTGATGGAAAGGAAGATACAAAGTCCAGACCACTGAGCAGTCTATGTCAGGTAATTCAGCAAACCAAAAACTCACATCGTGGAGGGGACATTCCAGGCACTAACTGGAACTCGTGTAAGCATAATTTTGAAGATTACCAGGGAGATGGCTGAACAGAGTCAATATCCATTGTGGTTTGCCTTGGGGGCATGAGGGGAACTCCTCCAGTCTGACTCATGGCAGGATTGCATTCCAGAAGCAAGATTTTTATACTGGGTGGTACTTTCAGGAGAGATGACTATTCCAAAAAAATTGCTAATAAACCCTGTGTCTTTGCTTGGTTTCTTGTGAAACAAAAAGAAGCCACGCACATTGCTGTAAGACATTGTTATAAGGATCATATCCTAACAGATTAGAGGATGATTCCCTTGCTGATGGAGCCTCCCAATTTCTGAACACTAAGGTTGATAATATCAACTTGATATATCTTGATTTCTGAAGAAGACTGCTATGAAAATTATTTCTTTATCCACAAATCACTTCATCTGTCAGACTGAGATTTCACTGGTGAAGTATAAGTTAAATCAGACAAGCCTTGGTGATGTTCCATTCTGTGCCCTGTTAGCTAGTAAATTTGTAATTTAAGGGAGAAGGCACTAAGTAGAATTTTCACATTTCTCCAAAGTTAGTGTATTAAAAAGCAATCTTAACTCATTATATCATTGTGTTCTCTCTCCTGAAAACAGCAAAACTATCACACATTTACTTACAAAAATGAATAGTAAATAGATTTTAACTCCATAGCTTCATTGTTCCATTGAATCCTAAGATAACATTTCCAAAAGACTGTCTGTCATTCAGGCTTTTGAATATTTCAAGTTAAACCATTCCTCAACTCTTCTTGGCTGATTTTCTGCTAAAGCAATAGCTATATATAACTACATGTAATACAACCACACTGAAAATGAGAGACAGGCTTTAAAAGGGGCTAAACACATGAAATACTGAGTTGTTTTGAATTTAGGAGTAGAACTAAAATATCAGCAAAATTTTCATTTAGATTGAGCAATTGTAACTTCCCTCACATTCACAGAAAAGGTTGTGCATCCCTTGTCTTCTGTTCTACAGGACTGGGGCTATTAACCCCTGGTAAAGATTTTAGGGTCTACTAGATAGACATGAAAAATCACTTTATGTACATACTATGGAATATATTTTTAGTTCTGTTAAATAGAAAGTAAATCCTGATATTGGATATTTTGATTAACAAAGATGGGATGGGTTTGATAGTGTTTCAGTTTTGAAAAATGACTTTTTCCATAGTACTGTCCAGATTCAGTCCACAAATTTCAGTCAGGATTTTTTTAATGATAATGATGGAATTGTTAACTGAAACTATTTTTTTTAATTAGTCAATCTACTTAATGATAAAATAAAGATATAAAAACTATTCAAAGGCAATAAAAATAAAATAATTTTTTCATTATTTGACTATAAATCTGACCGCAGAAGAGACCTTGAAACACTTACAGTGTGGAAGATTGGTATTCACTATCATCAAAAGATATTTAATGCAAATTAGGCTTTTTATTTCATGGTTTAATCTCATATTTAATTACTATACATGAGACATGTATGTTCCTAGAAACAGATTATGATGCATTTCTCTAGTGAGGCTTCTCATGTTCCGATGAATTTGGGCACTGCTTTTGGTTCCCTGTGAACCAGGGGTCTGAAACAGCACAGTGATTCCTGTAGCAAACACCAGTTTTTGCTTCATTCTTGCTTAAAAGAAAGTGCTCTGTGATTTCTGCCTGGATAACAGATTAAATTATGGGGGTTTTCCTTAAAATTTAGCCTCTGAAGCTTGAAAGTTGCCTAGAAATGTCAGGCAGACAGCTGAGAGGTCTGAAATTTTAGTGCAAAAATGTTTTTTCAAACTCACAGATTTCCCACCTTTGCAGTACACAAAGTGGTCTATGAAAAGCAATGGATTTGGGACTGGGCTGGTAATTCACACCCTGATTTTCTGGTTTCTTGATCTCTCTATTAATTCTGAAGGCTTTCTGGCTCCCCATTCAATAAACACTCAGGTGTTTTGACTGCCAGGCTGCTGAGTGCAAATCTCCTTGACTGACTGCTTTTCTAGATTATTTGCTACCTGAGCACTCAGCTTTCTTCAATGGCAAGCCTTGAAGATGAAATGGCAGAGGAGTGGCTGATGCTATTAAATGCAAGAGAATAGGCACATATAGAGGTCTAACTCCAAAATTCTCTGTCAGGGAAAGAAGCCATACAGTGATGAAGGCAATCAGGCAAGCTGGCAGAAAGCCAGGGTACTTTTTCCCCATCAGAAATCTGCCGAGTTTTGACAAATGTTTTTTTGACATCAACACGTTTCGATTCAGTGAATCCAAACTTCCTGACTTAAAACATGTCCCACCAGAAAATGTCCAATCATTTCTGGAAGAGAAATAGCAATTTAACTTATTAATAGAATTTAAGCTTTGTGGATTTAATTTTAAAGCCAAGTCACTCTTCTATAAAAATTAAATATTTATGATTCATAAGAGTTTTACTTAATTTTCTTTCTCACAGAAGGGTAACTGAACTCAACAGTGCTGTTGTAATTCCTTGCCCAGCAGTACAGTGCATTCCCCTCAACAGCAAGTGTAACCCTTAAAGATGTATTCCTATCTAAGGTTTTCTTATCTTTTGGAAAACCATGCAATAGTTTCACATGCTTCTTGCACTCTAAATGTTCATGACAGTCTTTCCTCATTTAGCAGGATTTCTACTTTCCCAATTTGTTTAGGTTTTTGTTTTCTTGTGGTTTTTTAGTTGGTATGTTTGGGGGTTTTTTAGGGGAAGAGGAGGTTGGGTTGGGATTTTCATTTGTTTGTTTTGGTGGCATTAATGTCTGCAGCAGTTTCTCCAGATTTATTACAGAGGGAATTTTTGAGGAAAGAAGTCTTTTGAGGGGTAGGAGAAAGATATCTTTGGGGATTGTACATGCATATTTTGGTTTTATTGATAAAAGAGAAAACCAAAAGGATCTACCGGAAACGTTTGCTATCAGCTTTCGCACTGTTGCCATGCTTGCATTTACACTGGGACCTGGAGATATTCACAGCACCTCAGGCTGTGATCTTCTCTGATCACAAAGGCTAAATAGGATCAGAGATACCCAGTGTTTAGCTGAAGGAAGTCCAAGGAAAAACCCAAGTAGCAGGGAGTGGGATGGAGGAGGCACCTTTGCTTCAGAGTGGAGCCTGTTGCTGCCAGAGGCAGCATGTATCAACAGCACTGGGCCAAACACTCCTGTGTAATTAAGCCCCACTCAGCACAGAAGCAGAAGATCTAAGATGGAAACATTCCTAGATGAAGCTGTACAAACAGTCTATGTTCCCAACTGGTTTTGTTATTCCATTTATCTACTTTTCTACCTTCTGTAAAACTAGTCCCTTCTGCCTGATCCAAAGCTCCTGTGATCTATGCATATCCCCTGTTTTCTGTTGGGATTTTTTTTATAATTACATTTGCCAGTGTCTAAGGTGAGGAAATTCTTTTGAATACAGTGCACAACCATTTCACACTGCATGGATTTCATTTTCATTCACTGATACTCAATACTAAGAAATCTGATGCAGCCCCACAGGTTTAAGTACAATCCAAATTAAACTTGATAATATCTCGCAAGCTCTTCATTATTCTTGAAGAAATCTCTCATGTACCGATAAAGCAGCTGTCCTAATCACGTTTTAATGCCTTTTGCAGGCGTTTTTGTGTAACCTTTCCCCTGCTATTTTCTACTCACTATCCTGCACTACAGCTGTTGACCTCTGAGCATATGAGCAGTTTGAGACACCATACATATGGGATATTTTTTTCATTTTTTAATTAGTTTTACACAATCAAAAAAATTGCCCTCGTCAAGAACACTTCTGTACTTGATAAGATCCAGTATGAAGGGAAACTGTTTGAAATGGTTATTCAGATCCTTGTAGCTCATTCCTCATTCTGAGGATCTTATTGTATATTTAAAATTTATCCTATTTCCTTGAGCCACCATCTTCATCTACTAAGCCATCAGCAAATAACTCAGCAGCTTTCCCCATTTTTACACTTTTCACAGCTGCATTGTATAGGTGGCTCACAGCCCTGTGGAATAATCAGAACTTTCTTTATAGATTTGCAAATAATTTTCAATTCATTGTAAAAATACTTTTATTAATCCCACGATATCTCACCATGCACTTTTTATGCCATTAAATGCATTTTTTCACTTCATTCATTAATGGCATACACTACTTCACTTTTTCATGATTCCTCTGAAATTTGTGTTATGGACAAATTTAATTAACACTCTCCCATGAATTAAGATATTTGAGAATAGTGCTCCTCTGGTTCATCTTGGAGGAATGCCCCTCCCATCTTAGACTTTCCTGTTCATCATTGCCTATTATTTCTATCTCTATAGTAAGATCCATACTTGCAGTTAATTTTCTGACTTTGTCCTCTCCATCTTCTGCAAGTGGGATTTTATTAAAAACTTCACCAAAGTCTTTGTGCAACTCCATCTAAATTAAAGCATCTGTCTCTGAACCAGATGATGCCAGAGGTCCTTTCCATTCATAACTACTTCTATGGTTCTTTAGATAAGTTGGCAAGATCTCTTTTATTTCTCCNAAAAAAAAAACCACAACATTATTTAGTACACTAAGTTAGCCTAACATGGCCTGTTTTACTAAACAGATTTCAAATTTGTCCATTTTTTTTGTTTATCTCCATGTCTTGCCTTGAAAATCTGACATGTATCCTGTTTCATATGCTGTGATTGTTGCTTTATCTGTGTTATTACTACATTGTACCACACAGACTAAACTTGAGTTAACTGCATTTCTCCTTCTAGGACTGAATTGAAAATTAAAGAAGCTAGTTAAGTAACTAAATTTTTTTCAGTATTCCAAATCATGGGACTACTTTTACTTAATGATTCATCTTTATTAGTTTCATCTGTTTTATCTTTATTAATCTGTGTTGTGGTTTGATATTTTTAATATATTTACTTTAGCTTGGATTTGCCAGTCTCTCTCTCTGAGGTTTAAATTCTTGTTATGTTTTCACTCTCTTATGGTCAAGATCTCTTTAAAATCTGGCATTTTCTTGATGGGAATTTAAGAGTAGAAAAGAAACAAGTCATGTGTTCATATTTTTATTTACTTATACCTGTTGAACTCTTTCTACTCTTTTCAGGCATTTTTCACTTAAATTGTGTCTATATTCACTGCATTTTTGAATTTTTTTTTTTCCAAATTGCAGCATAAGACATAAAAGCAGCATCTGATTCATCAACAGCATATTCAGAGATGTACAGTCATTGTATTATTTGGATTAATTGCCATGAGGGTTACCCTTGAAGGGTACTGCCACTGTTCTGTTTCTCAACCCTACTTTTACCACAGTACCACTTGCCCTTGAACAGCTTTACAAATTCCTACACGTTTCTATTTTTCATCATGTAAATGAGCAGTAAGTCAAGTGAGATTCAAACATCTCTCTCATGAAAGGATAACTACTTAATAGGACAAGGTAAAATTAATTTTAGAAGTACATTCCTGACATATTGTAGGTTGACTGGCCTATTGAACAATTATCTTTTCAGTGGTTTCTCTTAGGACAGTAATTTCAGTCCTAAGTACTGAAAAGGATGGGCTATGCCAATAAGCCTTAATATGAGAGGGAATTTTCCCTGCCTCAGGTTCTGATTGGAATGCAAGATATATTCACAGTGACAGCTATACATTTACTGAACATGTTTCAAACGAGTTGCTGGAAGCAGAGCAAACAGTTTTATCCAGTCTCCAAACCTTTCAGCTTACCAATAGAGCTTCCGTTTGAAAATGATGTGTTTGGAAATGTTTGTAATAAATGCATCTGTACATGCACTGCAATCAATATTTTATTAAAAATGGGGAAAACTAAAATTGTTGTGGTATGCAAGCTATGTATTTTTTCTAAATTTAGTATTAATTTTTGTTTATGTTACTTTAGCCTTGAGCTTTCTTGCTGTTATTAGTTATCCGTATCTTGCAATAAACAGCTAAATCATTGTTATCATGAGTGTTTTTCACTCTTGATAAATAGAAGTTATTCTTTTTTTTCCAATCTTCTTTCTTAGAAATTCTCTAATTATTTAGAGGCAGTTCTCTACATAGATTAGACAGAGCTTCAAAGCTCTGTATTTTAAGAAAAGACATTCTACTAAAAACAGGTTTAATCTACAAATTTGGTCTGTGTTATTTTTCTCCAGCAGACATTTCAACCCCATTATTTTCCCTTTTACACTTCTTACTTACTTCAGTTTCACACTCTCAAAACACTTCTACTATATAAACACTTACATTATAACACTTATACTATAACACTTATATTATATAAAGTCTATATAATCATTTAGATATGAAATATTCAATTATTTATAAATAAAATATCAAATTGTTACGAATTAGTTCATTGAACCACTCTCAAGGACTATCAGGTCTTTGTAGTCTAACCTCCACAAATAATTTGGATACATGTATAAGGTTTAGAGTTACATTGCTATAGGGAGAGGTGAAGCTTTTTGCATTTGAGATGCTCCTTCATAATGGAGTTTCCTCTGTTAGGACTTCCTCTCACAGGAAAATTCTTACAGTAGTTTCACTCAGATGGTAAAAGAACACACTTCCAATAACAATAGTATTGCTCAGTAACACAAGGGCAAGAAGGAGGATCCAGGAACTACACGCAGCCAATTACCCTTAACTCATGCTCAGTTCCTGGGAAAGTTACAGAGCAATCGTTCCTGGAAAACACCTCCAAACACATGGAAGACAAGAAAGTGGCTTAGAAGAGTCAGAAAGACTTTAAGAAGGGTAAATCAGGCCTGACCAACCTGGTTACCTTCTAAAATGACTTGATTAGTGTTTTGGACAGGGGCAGAGCAGTGGCTGTAGAATGCCTCAGTTTAGTAAGGCCTTAGACACTCTGTCCCATAGCACCCCTATGGCAACACTACTCTTACCTGGTCTTATTAAGTGAATGAATCAGGCATGTGGAATATTCACTGGACTACCGGTCTCTAGGGAGTGTGACCAGTGACATAGGTCCAGCATGTAACTGGTAACAAGTGACACCTTTCAGAGATCAATACCCGAGGCTATTCTGTCAAGAGTACTTTACAGTACAGGGAATTCCAGTTAGACACCACACAAAATGTTTTCACTGTGAGGATGATCTAACACTACGTCAGTTTGCCCAAAAAGGGTTGTGGAATTCCTATCCTTAGAGATATTCAAAACTTGGTTTGATGACTCTTAAGCTAGCAGAGCTTATTGGATTTGCTTTGAGCAGAAAGTTAGATTCAACCTCAAAGAAATCTGTCTAAAGGGACTGAAGTTCTTTTAAAAATACTGTCTAAATAGAGTGCTCAGGAAAATCAGGTCTTAAGATATGTTTTGAAATTTAAAAATGATGGCAAATTTGCCATTCTGCCTCAAGAGAATGTGCTGTTGTGCACCTCCTTTCAATATTACACGTGACTAAAATATTGGTGAATAGGGAACTATTCAAACATATGTCAAACTCCTCAATTAAACCTGGTTCTTGACAATTATAACATTTTTACAGAAATACTTTTGAGTCAGGTTTCTTCCCCTCACACAGATAGATCTTTTGCTGATATGAATGACCTCCAGGCCCTCTTAATGCAGCTAGATGGTGAAAAACAATTTGATCTTTTGCCTTGTAGGGCCAAGCTTAATCTGATAAAAATCTCTGCAATTACAGGATTCATCAGAAATAAAATCCACGGAAAAATTCAGCAAAAGACTTAATAAAGATACAGGTTAGTAAATTGGTTCACCCTGCAAAGTTATTTGTCCAAAAGCCTTCTTTCTTAAGTACTACTTAATATTTTATTCTACTGGCTTTTAAAGTATATCCTCAACTACTCAAAATCCTTTTTTATAGACAAGCAGTTCTTGGGACCAATTTAATTTGATGCAAAAGAATACTTTGACTCATGTAAGATTTGCACCATTACATCAGTGGAAAATAAAGGGTCCCTGTACTATTTGTGATCCCTTTCTATTAGCTACATATTTTCAAAAATATGTCAGAAATTTAGAATTCTTTTTTTCTTTTCTTTTTTATTATACTATCATTAGTGTCCTGAATGAAAATATAATCAGCTTGCTGGGTGTCTTAATTTTTATTTGGTATCTCATCTGGCAATCACATTTCAGAAAAATTATACAAGCCCTGGTAATTCCTGCAGGAAAGAAAAAGGGTCTGAAATACTTCATTTATTCTTCTTCCTTATGCCTATACCTTATGCCATTAGAGCCTTCAAATCACTTAGTTCTCTAAGTTTCAGAATTAGTACATTCTAATCACATACCCAGTGTGCAATTAATCTGGATTTGCAAAAGAGCTATCATGCCTTACTTCACTGTTTATTTCACAATTTCCTTCCTTAGAAAAGCATTACGATTTTACCAACTTTTTTTTTTTTTTTTTTTTTTTTTTTGNTTTTTTTGAGCAGCAACCAATAGGTTCTGAAGCAATTATTCAATAGCATGTTTCCTCTATGAAGTTTCATGTGGCCAAGATTCCTCTGAGCTTCCTCTTCTAGTTGAAAGCTCAAATTCCCTATAAAATCAGATTCTGGAGTTATTACAAGTGATTTTTACAATGGCTTTGATTCCCAAAGGTACTGTAAAGAGTAAAGAAATTGACTAACATAGTTTTGTTTCAAGAATAGCAAGTTGTGAAAGGACAACAAGTTCAAAACTGATTACCATTTGAATCAAGTAAAAGAAAAATCTTTTTGTAACATAGCCATGTAAAGGAGATATAAA
Source organism: Chaetops frenatus (assembly GCA_013400775.1). NCBI lineage: Eukaryota > Metazoa > Chordata > Aves > Passeriformes > Picathartidae > Chaetops > Chaetops frenatus. The sequence continues at coordinate 47,782 of VZTR01019360.1, read as the reverse complement.
TTGCAATATTGGCAACATTTCTATTTTGCATTCTGAGGTTAAAAATTATTTAGTGAAGTGTAATGATTAAAGTACAATACAAGAATTCAAGAACATTTAATACCACTGTTCTCAAAAGGGCATGTTTTAGAAATTTTGATCATACTGCAATCTGCTCAAAGCTGTTAAAGTATGGATAATTTCGTTCAATTTTCCAGTAGGTTTCTGCCTTGAATAAGTAAATAGTGGGTAATGGTTTGTGTCAAAGTCCTTGTAACACTCCATTAAACATAAAGCATGACAATCTGATCAGATGTCTCTTTTATAGTCAGAAACTGACTTGTGACTTTGGGAGTTACTCAGCTGCATCAGGTCACATCAGAAGTCTAGTCTTTTCATCTTCTAAAAATCCCTTATGGCTTTACATCTGACAAATTTTGAATCATAGCATCATGACCTCACTTTTAAAACTGCATTTGATATAGTCCAAGCACTGTTACTGAATGGAAAGTAGAACACTCTTCTGCTGGGGACTATATAAAAGGAAACCCTCTCTTTTTTTTTTTTTTTTTTT
>VZTR01019360.1:0-47224 GCA_013400775.1 Chaetops frenatus | reverse complement strand
TTTTTTTTTTTTTATGCTTTAGATTAAATCATATCCTTAACTTCAAGTATTTTGCTTACATGAAAAGAAATTAGAGTCCAGCTTAAAATACACACAAAATCCAGGGAATTCAGAGTTAGAAGATAATCATTTTTCCATTCAAACATTAGTATTTCATGAAGAAAAAGATTAAAAACAATCAATCCCTCATTTAAATAACTTAGAATAGACATTACAGAGAAAGATAGCATCAGAAATCCTCAGTGTTGTGCACAGATAGTGGTAGACTCTGCCTATGTCTTTGTTACATTTAAAGTAACATTAAAAATCTAAAACAGTATGATTCCCCAAATGAAACCGTCATCTTTTAGAAACTATTTGCCCATTTTTTTCTTTCCTGCAGGGTAATCCCACTTGTCTGATGTTCCAAGAAAAGGAAAGGTTAGGACATGGTAAGTGAGGGAAAGAGTAAAGATTCAAAGGATAGAAGACAGAAGAACATCATGAGAAGGGGGAGCAAAAAACAGCATGTTCCCAATGTTCACCAGAGTGGGAGATCAGTGGAACCTCTTTAAAGTAAAAGGACAGTCTCAGTGAATTGAGAAGAGAATCATTGATCAGAATAAAACAGACACTTTATACTTTCCAAATTACTTTCCAAAGCCAAATGTGTGACTTTGCATCTTTGATATGTTGAAGTTTTACAGTTTGTAGCCAAACCTTGCCTTTTTCCCTACCACAGGGAGGGACTTAAATCATGCCCCCTTCCTGGCTAATATTACATAAGATATGGTCTATCATTCCTGGAACACTGAAATTGTGAAAACAATTTCATGGTATTATAAACAGTGTTTCTATAAAATCACTAACATTTTAGATGTCTAATTTTATACAATAACATATGACTGATTTATATCAGCTCACCTAATAAAGTCTGTCACCCTTCACTCAGAGCCATTCCTTCTTGCATTCTTGGAAAAGTGCTGTTACAAAAGCAGAAAATGAATGTGAAAAAGAGGTGATATCCATCTATTAGCATTATCTTAGAGTGCACTAGATGAGAGTCTTTCCAGAAAGAAAGCCCCTAATCCTGTTTTATCAAGAAGTTTTGATATAGACTTACTAGTGAAATCACATATCCTTTCCTACAATTCCCTAAGTTGATAATGAAATTTTTGGGCAACATTCTCAAAAGTTTTGTTGTTGAAATATAATTTCAGTGCCATCACAGCTACTTTTCTTCAATAGTAAATATAGATTCAATTATAGATAATATATTGAAATAAATATTTCAATATTGTATTTAATTTGAAACTATAACTTGCAAGTAGTTCCATCATATTCTGGGTTTTTCCATGAAACCTATCATTCTGGAACACCCAGAGGTTTTCCTTTACCTCTGCTTTGTGCAGCAGAGTTGGGGGAAAGAGTTAATTTTCTTCACAATAGCTGGTATGGGGCAGTGTTTTGGATTTGTGCTGAAAACACAGTTAAGAACATAGGGTTGTCTTTGTTATTGCTGGGAAGAACTTACACAGAGGTAAGGCTTTTTCTGCTTTTCCTACTGCCATGCTGAAAAGGAGGCTGAGGGAGCATGAGAGGTTGGGAGGAGTCACAGCCAGGACAGGTGACCCCAGCTGACCAAGGGGTCCAGGCCATGTGGCACTGTGTTCAGTACATAAAGTGAGGGTAAGAAGGAGAAAGGGAGAAAGGGGGGATGTTTGGAGTGTGTGGTGGTGCATCCTTCCCTCCCCCCGCAGGGTGACAGAGTGATAGAACTTGTCTCCCCAAGTCACCATTACGTGTCATGGGGCACTGCTGTCCTGGAGATGGCTGAAGAGCTGCCTGCCCTTCAGAAGCAGTGAATTCCTTGGTTTGCTTTGCTTGCATGTGTGGCTTTTCCTTGCACTATTAAACTGTCTTTATCTCAATCCACTAATTCTCCACCTTTTACCCTGCTGATTCTCTCCCTGGTCCCACTAATAGGGGAGTGAGTGAACAGTTATGTGGGGCTTGGTTGATGGCTGGGCTTAAACCATGACAACCCTACAAAGCAGAGTATTGGTACAGAAAATAACACATTTTAATCAATTAGAAGGAATAATAATAACTTCCAGTTAATTCAAATTAGCTTCNTAACATTAAAAATCTAAAACAGTATGATTCCCCAAATGAAACCGTCATCTTTTAGAAACTATTTGCCCATTTTTTTCTTTCCTGCAGGGTAATCCCACTTGTCTGATGTTCCAAGAAAAGGAAAGGTTAGGACATGGTAAGTGAGGGAAAGAGTAAAGATTCAAAGGATAGAAGACAGAAGAACATCATGAGAAGGGGGAGCAAAAAACAGCATGTTCCCAATGTTCACCAGAGTGGGAGATCAGTGGAACCTCTTTAAAGTAAAAGGACAGTCTCAGTGAATTGAGAAGAGAATCATTGATCAGAATAAAACAGACACTTTATACTTTCCAAATTACTTTCCAAAGCCAAATGTGTGACTTTGCATCTTTGATATGTTGAAGTTTTACAGTTTGTAGCCAAACCTTGCCTTTTTCCCTACCACAGGGAGGGACTTAAATCATGCCCCCTTCCTGGCTAATATTACATAAGATATGGTCTATCATTCCTGGAACACTGAAATTGTGAAAACAATTTCATGGTATTATAAACAGTGTTTCTATAAAATCACTAACATTTTAGATGTCTAATTTTATACAATAACATATGACTGATTTATATCAGCTCACCTAATAAAGTCTGTCACCCTTCACTCAGAGCCATTCCTTCTTGCATTCTTGGAAAAGTGCTGTTACAAAAGCAGAAAATGAATGTGAAAAAGAGGTGATATCCATCTATTAGCATTATCTTAGAGTGCACTAGATGAGAGTCTTTCCAGAAAGAAAGCCCCTAATCCTGTTTTATCAAGAAGTTTTGATATAGACTTACTAGTGAAATCACATATCCTTTCCTACAATTCCCTAAGTTGATAATGAAATTTTTGGGCAACATTCTCAAAAGTTTTGTTGTTGAAATATAATTTCAGTGCCATCACAGCTACTTTTCTTCAATAGTAAATATAGATTCAATTATAGATAATATATTGAAATAAATATTTCAATATTGTATTTAATTTGAAACTATAACTTGCAAGTAGTTCCATCATATTCTGGGTTTTTCCATGAAACCTATCATTCTGGAACACCCAGAGGTTTTCCTTTACCTCTGCTTTGTGCAGCAGAGTTGGGGGAAAGAGTTAATTTTCTTCACAATAGCTGGTATGGGGCAGTGTTTTGGATTTGTGCTGAAAACACAGTTAAGAACATAGGGTTGTCTTTGTTATTGCTGGGAAGAACTTACACAGAGGTAAGGCTTTTTCTGCTTTTCCTACTGCCATGCTGAAAAGGAGGCTGAGGGAGCATGAGAGGTTGGGAGGAGTCACAGCCAGGACAGGTGACCCCAGCTGACCAAGGGGTCCAGGCCATGTGGCACTGTGTTCAGTACATAAAGTGAGGGTAAGAAGGAGAAAGGGAGAAAGGGGGGATGTTTGGAGTGTGTGGTGGTGCATCCTTCCCTCCCCCCGCAGGGTGACAGAGTGATAGAACTTGTCTCCCCAAGTCACCATTACGTGTCATGGGGCACTGCTGTCCTGGAGATGGCTGAAGAGCTGCCTGCCCTTCAGAAGCAGTGAATTCCTTGGTTTGCTTTGCTTGCATGTGTGGCTTTTCCTTGCACTATTAAACTGTCTTTATCTCAATCCACTAATTCTCCACCTTTTACCCTGCTGATTCTCTCCCTGGTCCCACTAATAGGGGAGTGAGTGAACAGTTATGTGGGGCTTGGTTGATGGCTGGGCTTAAACCATGACAACCCTACAAAGCAGAGTATTGGTACAGAAAATAACACATTTTAATCAATTAGAAGGAATAATAATAACTTCCAGTTAATTCAAATTAGCTTCTTAAATCCCTTCTATAGAATAAGAACCATTAGTGATATTAAACTTCACTAAGGAAAACACTGTCTTTTTTCTTGGTGGAATGAGAAAATGTAGTTAAAGCACAGTTCATGCTCCTGACTTAAAGCCTCTGATATGAACTGAAAAATTAAAGGAAGTTTAGTCTAAATTAGAGCCTTTTAAAATATCCACAAAATAGTAACCTGTTGTTCTCATGGGATTTCAAACACTTATGCTTAATATCCAATAGATTGGCAAAGGCAAACCCTAGACCAAATATTTGGTGTAACTTGAGTTTTACCCATTATTCTTTCTTCTTGCTGGCTGAAAAAAAATCTTGATCTAATTGTACCCTGGAGAAAAACAGTTTCTTACAAAGCACAAAGCCAGGTGCAGGAGAGCTTTTATTACAAACAAACATCCTTAAGCTGAGGCCTGTGACCTGTTTAGGACTGTTTAGGATTTAACTAGTTGTAAAACAGATACCAAAACACTGAGATATCTACTGTGTTTAATATTCAATGAATTGTTCTAATGAGCATCAAAGAAATGGATTTTATATAATTCTTAACAGACTTTTTATTAATAAAGTCATTAAGGAAGTAAGGAGAAACTATTTTTTTTTTAAAGGAAAACATTTTGCATTACAGAAATAAAATATTTATGAATCTTTTGAGACAAACATTTTAATATGAAATAGCACAATTAACTCTTGGGCAATGTTTTCTTATTAACATCATACTGTGAGGGGAGTTGTCTTAGAAAGTTTATTTACATTTTGTTTAGCAAAGAAAGAAATATATATTTTTCACTAGAATTCAGAAAACTCACTATAAATGCAAACAGGATTGATTTGAAAAGGAAATTCTAAACATTTCAAGGATTTAATACTGATTCCATACAAAAAAAGTCTTTGACCCCTCTCCAGAAGTGAACATGATAGCTGTCCCATTGCATAGTCCTCTTTATGTTCCACAATGCCTCACTTGCACAGAAGAGAATTTCATCCTTTATGCCTTGAAATCAAGAAGAAAGTCCATCATCCATGCACTCATCTCCATGACCTTCAGTCGTCATTGTAGGATGGACAGAAGAGAAAATATAAGCTAGTAAATTAAAAAAAAAAAATCTCAGGGAAAAATTCATAGAAAATTAACAACTGAGTTCCATTATTAAAATTTTTTCTTGGTGGTTCTATTTTCTTTATATTGTCAAATTTAAGCTTTCACTATAAACTGACATTTTTTTGCTATAACCCTAGCTAAGTTCAGCATTTTTCATTCTCTACTCTATGTTTAAATTAATCCACTACAGGCCATAATTACATTTGGGTTTAACAGAACTCTGGTATTGACAGCAAGTGGCAAGGTTTTGGGTGTGGGGGCTGGAGAGGTGACTTCTCTAAGTGAGTCAGACAGAGCCAGCTTAGCCAGCTCTCAGATGAACCCACTAAAGCCCAACCCATTATAACATATTTGAGAAAGGGTAAAAAATGTGGTGTGGCAGCTGTTAGAGGAGTGAGAAATATGTGGGAGAAACAGCCCTGCAGACACTAGGGTCAGTGTAGAAGGAGGGGGAGGAGTTGCTCCAGGGGCCAGAGCAGAAATTCTCCTGCAGCCTATGGGTAAGACCAGGCTGTGCCCCTGCAGCCCATGGAGGACCACAGTGGAGCAGAGATCCACCTGCAGCCTGTGGAGGATTCTGCATTGGAGCAGGTGGATGTGATTTGAAGCTGCAGGTTGTGAAGGGACCATGTTGGACCTGACTTATTTTGGGCACTAAGGCCCACGGAGAAAAGCCCACATAGGAGTGGGTTTTCTGGCATGACCTGTGACCTTTTCAAAGCAGTCCATTCCTGAAGAACTGTACCCCATTGAAAGGACCCATGCTGGAGAACTATGTTAAGGTTATGTATCCTGTGGTAGGGACTCCATGCTTGAACAGGGGCACAGCATGAGAAGGAGGAGGACTAGAAATGAAGGGTCATGAATTGAGCACAACTCCTCTTCCCCATCACCCTCTGTCACTTGAGGGAAAGAGAAGAAAAAAAAAGTGAAAAAAAAGAAAAAATAAGTGAAGGTAGGAGTGAAGATGAACCTGGGGAGAAGAATGGAGTGGTAAGAAAAGGCTTTTAGTTTTGTTATTATTTCTAACTATCCACATCTGTTATTAACTTGCAAAAAATTTAATTTCCTGAAGTCAAGCCTGTTTTTCTGCAACAGGAACTAATGAGTGGTCTCTCTGTTGTTATCTCAGCCCCTGAGCATGCTCGTAGCATTTTCATCTTCTGTCCTGCTGAGGAGGAGACCTCAACCAGATGGGTATCAGGTGGCCAGCCAAGGTTCACACATCACAGTCCGTTGTGGTGGCAAACCAGACCTAGTACAACTTTGAAAATAAAATAAAACCAATTTCATGGGGTTGGATATCTGAAGTTTATTGATAACTGGTAGGATGAGCAATTTCTAGTAACAGAAGATTTTCACATAGGTGATAAATGGAATAGTCTTAACAAGGAACTTCCGTGAAAAAAACAAGAGAACTGTGCCCTTTAAAAAAGCTACATGCATCCCATTGTGAATCAGAACAGCTATGGGAGGTCATTCTGTACATAAGACCCTCCTTCCCTGAAATGTTAATGAAGAATTTCATGGAGAAGAAAATTAAATTCTAATGACTTTGGCTCATCATCAGATTCATAACGAATTTTAGTTATACTGCAGCAAAAGGTATTCGAGAATCACTCACTAGGCCAGGGCAGATAGAGAGTAGTGACCAGGAATAAGGAAGATCAAGGATATAAAAGCAGCATGGACACAGCAGTCATTTTCTTAAAACCTGCTTCTGGAAGCTCTGGGCTGCTTGTGAGCTTGAAGTGCAAAGTCTACAAAGTCTGGGAAGTGATCAGATCCATCCTCTTTATGATTTTATGAATTCTTTTATTTTCTCCAAGGCATTTTACCTGTGGAAGGAAAGGGAGGGAAAGAGAGGGGGATTTGGCTCATGATGACCAAGTGAAGTCTATCATTTGCATGCATGAACTCAAAGAAGCAGTCTCTAAAACTCAATAAAGTATCAGCAGATGAAACAGAAAAGTGAGGAGACAAAGTCATGATCAGTACACAGAGCCCTGGCAGAACACCTCTGGAATAGTCAAAAAGTGGGTTGTTTCCTGTGATTTAATAACCAGCTGAGTTATGTTCACATAGGACACATTTCCAGACTTTCTTTATTACCTACTGATCTCCAAGGCTGCAGTGCATTAATTTAAGAATCACCATTCTAGTATACTCATTTGCAGGGCTAGAGCATATATATTCTATCCTTTATACTTATTTTGAGGAAAGAGTCAACCTTTTTAGAATTATATCTCATCTTAGCAACTTAACTAACAATTCACAGAATTCACAAAAACATTGTGTTTACAAGTACCTAGACTTCAACCAGTTACTAAATCTGGATGATTGACAAGGTTTTTTAGTAGTGTTTTCTGTGTTTCTGCTGAAGAGAAAAAATTCTCATTTACAAGATTTAAGTTTCAATTCAGTATCACATTTTAGTACATGTAATCCTGGCCCTGACATACTTTGCTAATAAACCTCTTCAACTGCCTTAAAATAAAGAAATGGAAGAAGTCATATTAAAGTGACTTGAAATGACTGAACTGTAGAAAGGAATAACAGGCACTCTATAGCCAGTATATGAGCACCTCAGAATTTCTGAAAAAAAAGCCAAGAATTTTTGTGCACCTTAGTCCTTCATTCAGAAGAATGTGTTTATCAGTTGAATATTCCATCATTTATCATGTGTATCACCACATTTCCCTTCAATAATTGTTTACTGAGACTTATCTTGCATAGTAATTTAGTCTTTAGTTAGGCTTACTGTTTGTTTCAATATTTATTTCATTTATAACCAATAGAACAAAACTGTTGCCTGAGACCACGTCCCCATGCCAATAGCATGCAAAATTGCCTGGCAAATTAAAATAACCAACAAGAGCTGTCAAGCTCCATAGTGTCATTTCAAATTAATCTCTGTAAGAAAAGTCAGGCTTTATATTACTAACAACAATAGCTGTAATGCATATTTTTTCTTTAGCAAAATGCAAAAGTGACAGCACATGATCTCAAATGCCAATTAATACAGACAGCAGAAAACATCTTTTGAGAGAAAAATGAAACAACTTTCTATTGCTTATTTGTGGTACACTGGAGGAGCAATAGAATAGCTAATGTACATGCCCATTATATTATGTAAGACACAAATGTGTTCTCAGAGTCAGGAAGTCCCTGCCCAGCTGATAAGAAAGGAGGACTACTGTACATTATTAAAAAAAAAAAAAAAAGGTTAAAATTGGGTTATTATTCAGCCCGCTTTAGTTTTGAAAGGCCTATTTTATTTTTAACCCTTAGAGAAATTATTCCAAGGAGATTTGAGTTTTACAATTATTAACTTTTTTCTATATTTTAAGGATTAATGGTCTATTTAAAAGCTTTTTATTAGAAAAGAGGATACTTCTTTTATTTGCTCTAGCTGAAACATTTATTTCTAAACTATTCAGAAAAAAATTACACATACACATTCAATAAACAATTAAAATTTTAAAACATATATGTTAATCCTCTGGAAAAAAATAGAACAATTCAGTCAAGTTAATAAAGTCAGAACAATGATAAGTATACATTAAAAGGCTTTTAGGTTTGGGATACATTTCATTTAATGAAATTGCCACTATGTTTGTCAGGAGTAAATGAATTATAAATAAAATATATATTGCTTATGTGACCTGGTGGTTAGAATTCAGCTTCAGGGATCAGATGGAATTAATTTGATACTGTTATTTCAATATAAAACAATAATCTACAACAGAAAATCACCACACACAAAGTGTGAAAAATCTTTGCTATGCACTGAAGAATGCCAGCAATCAGAAAGACAAGGGGCAGATTTATTTGCTGTCTTCAGAAAAGTCAGAAAAATACCTGAAGGAATATATTTAAGACCTCAAAACATTTTATGGGTTGATGGGAAGTTAAGGTGGGAGTATGAACATAAATCACACATGGAATTGTGGAATTAAGGAAGTAGGGCAATTGCTTTTTTCAGTTATAACTTTTAGCGTTCTTCATTTTGCAGTTTGTACTGATTTAGAATCCACAGAGAGTGTCAAAATGGAAAAAAAAGTTACTTTACAGGATTGCTTCTGAGTGCAGAAGTGTCTGTCTTAGTGTTGATCTTTACTCTGGGTGTATCCAGTGAGGTTTTGGAAAGAGTGCGTCATACATAAGAAGAGATAAAATACAGGGTTTCAGATTTTCTTTTTCTAGGTATGCAGGTGATAAAACATATAGTTCCTCTTATTTGCAGAATTCTATCATTACAGAACAATTATTATAGTGGTCTTTAATCTAATCAGAGTAAATGCCAAATAATCACTTTGTTCCCCACCTATACGCCTACTTTAAAAATATTTCTTTCATTTGGAATAATAGCTGCAGCCACATGCACAGTTAGTAACTTTTGGGTAACTATGGAGCACTGAAGAGACTTTAAACATGACTTCCATGGAGCTACATCATGCAAATAGCCACAAGGTAATTCATCTTGACTGAGTAATATGAGACTCTGTGGTCAGAGAGATTGAATCATCGGGGACTTTTAAGATTAATATTGTCACATCATTCCTGGATCATCCGCCCAACCACTCATTTGAGAACAAAAGATGGGAGCCTCTGGGGAAGCACTATTGCCTACTGCCCCAGTTCAATTCTACACTTTTATTTTTCCTCAGGTACCAGTGTTAAAGGTTGAAGTGACAGTTTTACAGGCCCCTGGCATACTGAAAAGGTTTTTTCTTCTTGTTTTGTTTTGTGGGTTTATTTTTGTAGAACTTCAGCGAGGTCTTCTGGCTCACTCCTGTGCTTTAAAACCACAGTGCATATAACCCAAAACCATTGAAAAGGAACAACACATCCAAATACTATATTTAGTATGAAAAATGGTATTCATACTACCTTTCCTTCTCATTCTTTATAAATACCAACAGAGATGATTTTGAGGAGGAATGCTGAATAATAACCCTACACATTGTGCCAATTTTACCTTAGACAGATCTAAGATCCATTAAGTGAATTACAGGGTTTGTACCATGTTTTTTAAAGCATTCTCCTCCATTACACATGCTTCATGGGATTTGGGGGCTTCTGACCTTAAGGATCACACCCATGATCCAATATGTTCTGTGATCCCAGTAATGAAAACTGTTCTAAAAAATTCTTGGATATTTTTGTTCATCTATTTTTACACAGTTTTTACAAAGCGCAACCAACTACGAGCTCCTCTATTTGTCTTCCAACATATTTGGAAGGGTTTCCATGGTTTAAACAATACCTAAGCCTTATGCCCTACTTAGGGTCAGAATGAAAGCAAGAACTCAGCTTGAAAAATTTATTTCTTAGAAGACTGTTTCAACCTGTATTCATATGGATAAGTTTCTAGAACAACAGGGAACTGTACAGAGCTCCGATTTGCACTGTTATACTTAGGGTGTGGAAACAAGGTATAAAAGAACTTTTATCCTGTGTAGGAGCATATTCATGAAGTTTGACCAGTGATAGCTGCAACATGAAATGTTCATCTCCAAACTAGCTTATGAAAAGCAGGGATCTATGAATAGCTAAATGAAAAAAGTGTTTGGTGGGGGAGCTAGTAGTAGCGGCTTGTCACTATTTGTCAATAAACCAACAATAAGCCTCTGCCTCTGAGAGGCAATCTAAGATGACTGCAAGGAGATAACAGGTATGAAATATATCAGCTCCCTAGTTTGTTATAATCGATCTAAGATTGCTTGCTAGAGCTTGAGTGAAGCCTGTGCCTGACATAATTGTCATTTAAACATGTACCTGCTCCCTGGACAAACCCTGTGTCTTGCCCTTGCCTGCCCAAGCCAAACTCAGTTCTCTCCAGGCTCCTTTCAGTGAAGCCATATGTTGCTTTACTGCCACCTCAGTTGTTTCACGAGTGCCTGAGGTGTCTCTCAGGCTCTTGTTACAGGACAAGCTGGGTTTAAAATTCCTTTGTAATTGTCTCACACCTCACCCTCAAGTCATAAGACTTACATTGCTTCTTAGAAGAGAGAAAAATTTTGTTTGAACATACTCAAACCATACATAGCAGTTTTCCCATCATGGCAAAATAGTCACAGATCATACAGAGAACTCTGCTGAAAATTTTTCTCTGTCCCTCCATTAACTAAACTAATTCCAAAACAGGTTTTGTAAAACAAATGCTCTCTATATTCAGCATAACACAAACAATATACACAGAACAGGCCTGAAATAGCAAGCTGTTTTCTAAATAAGCTATCTAAGCTATTTTCTGAATTTTTCCTTTTCTTACAAGCATGTGTGGACTTATCTTTGCCCAGTTGCACCCAGATATATGTATCAGCAAACACAAAATCTACTGCACTCTCTCAGCACCTTTCTTTGAGATTGGGGAACTGCATATTTTTGGGCTCTGACTAAAGCCAGTCAACCTGGGTGAGCACATGACAGAAACCAGGGTTAAACAGGGACAGAAATGGACTAAGGTCTCATCCCTACCTGTAATACCTATAAATCCTTTCTATAAATACATGCATGCTATTCCACTCAGCTTCTTTTTGTTTCTATCTCCCTCTTTAGAAATAATATTTAACTGTAAGGTGTCCCTTGAGCCATAAGTTCTGCCCCCAAGCCTCACCGTCCTAGAAAATAAATCACTAACTTCATCATAGTAGATGACATAGCATTATCTAAAATCTGTTCACCTACATATTTCTGAAGAGTTTTTGGGAAAAAAAAATCTGTCCTTTCTTTCCTGGTTTTATAATTGTTTAATTTCCTTTAATTTTCCCCACAGAAATTTCTTTTGATTTAACTCCATACCACCTGCAGAATGGTAGGAAACAGATAAATTAATAAGCATATTATATTTATACAACACATTAGTGAAAAATCCTTCATTTTCCACATCTTCTGCAACTTAGTGAAATAGCTGAGCTACTCGGTGACCATCTTAGAAAGTTCGGTTACAAATTCTATTTTTTGATAGCATATTTGTTGCACCTAAAAGTAAAATGTTTCTTGGAGTACTTTCTTATTAACTATTTTCATAAAATAATGGACATTAGCTTCAAAATGTCAGTTTCCCCAGTCAAAGTTTCCTATTCTATCCTGTGCCCTTATTGCCCCAATCCATCCTTTCAATAAGCCTATGTTTTTTTGCATCTAGTTGTAACTTGATGTCTCCAGGTAAAATAAAGCCACAGAATTTGTTGGCTCTCTCCAGATGTCTTCATTCTTCCACAGGAATTTTCTTTCAAATATCATGTTTGACAATACTCTTGCCAAATACAAGGACGGACGGACGGACGGACGGACGGACGGACGGACGGACGGATGGATGGATGGATGGATGGATAGATGGATGATAAGTGCCTGCACTGCTTCTTTTGACTCTCTTTCCCCAAATTCAAGTACATTGCATTGCACAATACACTTATCCCTAGTTTCTCACTAGGGATATCTTTCATGTTACTTTTCATGGTCACAGAGCACTTATTCCAAGCTGTACCTGCAGCTTTCCTTGTGGAAATGGGTGGAGGTCCTGCTTGCTCTGAGTTATGTCAGTTTACAGGCACTGGGATCATGACCTGAGGAAAATGACTTTCATTTTTGTCTGTAATAGAGGGAGAGGATGTTAACCTTCCCTGCCTTTGTGTTTTCCTATACCTTGTGTATTTTCACTGATACTCTGAGCTGCATTCCTACAGCCAGCTGTCTGTGTTTTTAGAGAGGATAGGAACTGATTTCTGGCTCATGTTGTATTATAACTTCCAAGCAAAATATCAAAAGGTATGTCCTTTGATATCTTCATTGACAGTATTCCGGACCTTAACTGGGTGTGTGCAGATATGTGCTCTTCAGACAGCAGAACTGGCTTCATGTTTGGAACTTACAATTGCATTTGATACCCTACCAACGTCTGACATTTTATTTGCCCATATGAGATCATACCAGAGTTCCAGAAGCCATGGTACCAGGATCCTCTTAAATATCTCTCTCCTATGCACCCTGCTTCACCTTTGTGACTAGGTGCTCTGAAAATACCAACACAAAACACTAGAATAAACAGTTACTTGTAGATGTTTGATGGGAAGAGTCACCTATCCAAAAATCATAGAACTCAGAGGAACAAGTAGGGTACTCTTCTGCCAGATTTATCACTTGGTTAACTGCATTAATTAGAAACCCAAGAGCCATTCTGGCTGGAAACAGAAGGGGTCACTTCTCTGGTCCTCACAACACTCTTCTGAACATCAGCTGGCAAATTCTTCCCAGCTAAAGCTTCATGTGACTGTTTCTGTGAGTGTTCTTCCCTTCATCTCATTACATGTGCTTCTTGAGAAATTCACAAATGTTTTCTGACATGACCCTAATCTGTTCTCTTTCCTTGGGAACTTATGAACCCCCTTTTCAGACTAAATCAATATTCCTCTACTTTCGAACATGCTCTTTTCTAGGGCTTTCTGAGGTGAGCTTAGCAAAGATGAAGAGGCACATATTTTATCTTAGCTTATTTCTAAGTGCTTAATTGTTGTAGAATAACCCATAAAACCTCAATCCATCAGTTTCAATCCTTTCTGTCATGTCATATTTTCAACTCAAAGTTACTTAAGCGTGTGAAATTCTGGTACTGGTCCAATTATCCTAACTGATCCAAACATGCAGCTTTAATCTTTTCTCATAAAAATCCAAAATTCATTAATGAGATTTCCTTGTATGAGAGACCATGGGATTCTGGGTGTAATCAATGTTTTCTGAGCATACCTAATGCTCAAAGCAGATATCTGGGAAAAAAATATGGAAATTCTTTCCTTTCCATTTAAACATGTTTCTTGTGTTAAAACCCTGTAGCCAAAGCACTCTCCCAGGAAACAGAAGTGACTTTACCATCCAGTTTCACCTCTTACATTCAGTGATCCAGGCTATGCATAAAAGGCTATTCTGAGACCAGGTCAAACATCTCCTGTAATAGCCATAGAGGTGATCATTCAGGCTTGCAGAATTTAAGAGGATCAAGTAGACAGAGGACATGCACCAGATTGAGCCACCTGTGAAAAGGGTGTCCACAAGAAGTTAGTGGAGGAAGAAAAGATGGATAGATGTGCATGGGATCTAATTCCAAAGATAGAGCATTGCTGAAGCAAAAAATTTTCAGGTAAAATACATTCAGAATCCTCCATTCCTTCACTTCTGCCAATGTAACATTGTATAGCATCTACACAGGATCTGTTGTAGGCCATGTAACATTTATTCCTGTATCTCCACGTTTCTTGACTATAGCACATTCTATTTGCTCTGTCTCTGCTTTACTCGGTTGACAAGCCTCAGATACTGGATCCAGCTCTTCCTTTTAGTTCTCCTCTCTGCAATTTCTGTTTTAAAGATATTTCAAACTCATCCATATAGATTTTTATAGGGGACATTTCTGATGTTAATAAGATTATTCTGATATTCTTCGTGGCCATGTAAGTTTTTCACCGGTCCAGAAGATAGATACCACCTTCCCAAGACACCTAAGGAAGTAGTGGGTGTGTCCACATAGAGGTCCTGACATAACCTCAAGCCCTACTGCTCCAGTGAAGAGTGGATATAGACTGGGCAAAGGTGTATCAAATGCAGTACTGATGTTTTCTCTCTAATGCCCTACTACTATCTCAGTACCTCCACTGGTCACATGCAAATCCTGACATGAAACCCTGAATTGCTCAGGAGCCTCAGGACTTAGTTGTCTTGTAAAGGAATATCTTGACTCATTTCCCTTCAATAATTGATGTGGGAGAATTAAGTTTACCCTGCTTTGAAAAATGTGACATACAATTTTTCACCTTATCAGCTTAATAAAGCACACGGATATGTATCCCTCAAGCAACAATTTTTAGGTTCAGACACAGTCTTTATATCTATATCAGCTGGGTAATTTTAGAGAGAAGTTTATTATAATTTCTGTTGCATGATTTTTACTTCTTTCTTTCTCCTTTCCCAAGCAACCTGACAACCTTTTTCCTGACTTTCTCTTTAGCTGACATTATATTCAGTATTGTTGTAAGTCATTGTAAAATGCTAGAATCCCACAACTATCACCAACAGTCGTAGGTGTAGTCAGACATATTTTGAACATTTTGATGTATTGATCTAAGTTGGTGAATCTGCTTCCTTTGTCACTGCCAAAGGTGAACTCCTGCCATTTGAAGAGGTATATATAAGAAAGGGGTCGATGTCAAATAACAAACCAGGTTAAAAAGCAGAAGAGAAAAAAAAGAATATGGAAAAAACTACATCAAAATATGAACTACTTGTCAGCCGTATAGAAAAGACCTGGAGAATACCAAATTCAAGACTTTCTCTAGAAGTCATGACACCTTTCAACTTCAATCCTGTTACATCACTGTTTCAACATTGGTCAACAAGGGTTTAAAGTTATAAATTTTCCCTGGAGGAAAAAAGAAAAAAAAAAATCTACAGCAGCTCTGAAAGATACCTTATGCCCTCAAACTATTAAAAATGTCAACTTCCCCCCTTGCCTCTTCTGTTTATATAATTCACTTAGCAGAGGGAAGGGAAGGGAAGAGAAGGGAAGGGAAGGAAAGGAAAGGAAAGGCAAGGAAAGGAAAGTTCTCCTGCAATATGAAGAATAGAGAAATGTATTTGCTGCCCCTCTTTTGACATAAATATCATTTTAGGCAACGGAAGGAAAATCTGGATGAATATGTGAAAGTGTAGAGCTGCAGGGAGGGAAGTCAATAATCAAGCAACCATCATGAATGTCCTGAAAGCAAGATTTTCACATGCAGTAGCATAAAGGCTTCCTGTGAATATTGAAATTTCCTACTGCATAATACAAAAAAGGGCTAAGCAGCATAAAGTGAACACAATTATATTATGCTGGATATTATCAGAAATTAATACAATACCATTTCAAAGAGATTTACGACAGTGGTACAACTTTTTAGTAGTTAAATAAAGACCTTTTTGCACAAAACTGGCTGTCACCTCTGGTAAGTGGAAACACATGCATTTTCATTCCACTGCATATAACAGAGGCATTTTTGTCCTGAAATTTAAAAAGCACACCCAATACATCAGTAATCAACCTACATCTAGGGCTGCATGTAGATCTATGGCAGGTGTGGAAGCTTATGTGGAATCATATAGGCATGTGAATACATCCCATTTTAGCTGTAACTTAAAATTTTATGGAGTCACATAACTCAGTTTATTCATGATGAACTCTTCACTATATTTCTCTGCACTCATGACTCACATTTCTGAATTCCACCTCCAATCTCTCTTACTTGCATCCCTACCCCCATTCTCAGTCTCACCTCTTTTCATATGGTGCAATGCAGAGTACAAAGAAATAAAACTACAGAGAAGATCAATATAGTATATAGAAAGGAAAACAATTGATGTTGATTTGCTCATTTGCTCCCCTCTGTAATAAGAGTGACTAATCTGCAGTAAAGTTCTCCAAACTTTCCTCAAAAAAGTTTTCTGATGGAAGACACTAGATGGTGTCTTGTCTTTGGTTGAATGAAGAATTTTTCTATTGGCAATGGGCAAGTGACAAGTCTCTCAGTCACCTAATCTGTCATGCTGCCTGTCTACACTTCCCTGTCTCTATCCTGAAGCCCTAAAGTAGGAGGAAGCCAGATGGACTCATTTCAGTAATTATTATAAACCTACACATTTTTTTCTTAAATTCTTTACAGAATTTGAAGCATTAATTTTACTTCTAATTTCATTCCTGAGTGTGACTTTGGATGGGTTGTTGGGCAGGAATGAGGGGCTGTTTAATAATCAAGTGTAGCAGAATTCTGCTTAATTTAGTTTCGCTTTCTGTGTCTGTTTAGTCATAGCCAGTCTGAACCACAGGAGGTATTTTCCTGCCTATTTCTGCAATGGCTGCATCAAATCTATTCACTTCAGAAACAGCCTTCCTTTGATAGAAAACCTCTTAGATACAAGATGACAATCGCTGTCATTAAAATTTTCACATTCTAAAAGCTATAAATGTTCAAATAACAATTCCTCTAGCATGCAGCAGATAAAAACTGTGCTTTGATTTACTTCTTAACACATTACTGAAGTCATCTCTTTGAAAGCTTTACAGCATGATTATTTCCCAGCAGCAGAGTATGCAGACCCTAATTGAAACAATTAAGGTGACATCTAACAGCGTCAGTTGCATTTTGAGGATATCAGTTTGTATTAATATATTTCCATATGAACAACATTAAAATGCATGTTATTCTGTCACCTTTTGGATAAATTATAATCTTAGAGAAAAATTTAAAATTCTTCTTCAAAAAGATCGAATGTGGCTAGGGAAAAAGGACTGCCTGTGCCTGTTTACTAAATAACCAGTACCATATCCTGCAAAAGAAACACATTTATCCAGCACATGAAATGCTGCCTCTTGGTTGTGTATCATTTCTGATAGTGGCTATCTGTTATAATGGAAAAAGCATCAGTGATGCATCAGGGTCTGTCTGGCAAAGCACTGCAAGGTTCTCAATCACTTGGTCTCTGCAAGGTGACATATGTTGCAGTTCATGCTTTTTTTCCACGGAAACTTCAATGCACTGAAAATGTCAGGTTACAGCAGCAGCAGCAAGATCTCCATCTATTTATTCCAAGCTGAATATAAGACAAAAGTCACAGCACAAAATTGACTGCCTTTGATACATTCAATATGTTTCTCTCATTCTGAAATTCTATCAGTGCCTCTATTTCTTTTTTAAGTAATGCAGTAGCATCTCGATCAAGATCAGAATCACTGTGTGGGTCCCACAAACCTGTGCCAGTTGAAAAGTTTCCATCATGAATCAACCTGTATTTCCTCCCCCTTTGGCTACAGCCAGCACAGAAAGCTTTCTCTGGCATGGTGCAGTGTGGTTACACCCAGCCCTCCGTGCTGTCCGGCCTGCTCAGTTCTCAGTGCCTGTCCCCCTTACCCTCTGGGCTTCAGAGATAAGTTAAGACATGTGTTCAGCAAAAGAGTGAGGCAAACAATNCTGTGTGATTTCAAGCCATTTTAAGTTTTAGAGGTAACAACAAAAGCAGAAGCCAGGTTTCAATTTGTATTGGTAAATATAGAAAGAGGAAGCTAGGCAGGGAGGACTGATATTCAATATATCATACTTGGTATGAATTTCCAGTTTTTCTCCAGTGACATCTCCCTGAAAAATACACATTGAAAATGTGAAACTTGTTGTTTTTCCTTCAAGTTGTCCACTGCTACTTATGGAAAGCTCTTTGTTTTCCTTTTCATTAACTGGCTGGTATTGCTTTTCCTTGCTCTCAAAAAGTCATTATAACAGTCTTTTGAAATAAGACGTTTATCTCCCTCTCTCCCCCCACTCCTTTATTATTAATACTTTGCAGTGCCCTCATTTAGAGGCCAGAACAGTTTTTTTATGCAACCTCAAGGAGAGGGAAGAGAGTGTAAATCAGCATTAATGATTCATTTCTAGGCAGGCCTTGGTATATGAGATTATATTCTAGGAGTTAATTTTCCTTTAAAATAATATATTTAAAGCTTCTACAACCCCTAAGTTGTTAATTGTATTCACATGTTTTATATTAATTCAACTCCTGAAAACAACCCACTAAGAAGAACTACTCAGCATTCTCATATTTCAGTTTATGTTGCGTGAGTGAGAAAAGAACAACCAATTTAAAGAAAGAACATTAAAAACAACAACCCCTAAATATTTTCACCTTCTTTTCTAAGTTGAATAGGTGGAGAGGGGAAGGGGAATTTCCAGTGTAAAAGTTACACAATCAGTGATGAGTTGTTATATCTATCAAAAACCCAACTGAACAAGAAGACCATGTTGCTGACACAGTGAGACACTTCAAACAGCCCTCATACAGGTTTGAAAAAAATGTAGGATATATCAGAAGCAGACATGAATTCATCCCATCAGTCCATTGTGTGGTGCCTGCAGGCTGCACCACAGGAATGATACTGCCTGATATGCACAACTAAAGTCAAAATATTGCACTGACAATTGTAATGTCAAAGTTTGCTCTTGATGATGTCAGCATGCCCTCTTGTACATACAGGAGTCCCCCCTGCCTTGCCCTAACCAAATAGTTTAGGATACAGGGCAATACAGTGAGAAATGGCTTTGACTTAATCTTTCTCACTGAGTGTTGTTTCAGATTGGGATGAGCCCAAATCAAAGCAGAGAACTCCAAGAGAATGGTTCAGATCATTTGCTTTTAGTAAAACACCAAAATGCAAATTAATTTTTAATGAAATACTACAGAACCCTTAAAAATCTATTATCATCAGCCAGCAAGAGAATTTACAGGAAGATTGCCAACATTTTTTTCTCAAATATTACTTTTGAAAATGTTCAATTCTAAAAGTTTCTATGATGATTTCTTTGAATGTTACATACACCAAATCTGCTCCATTTGAAAACATTTAGTATTTTAATTTAGCTTTTTTTCAAATAGGGCAACTACTTCTAAAATCTTTGTCTTTTAAAAAACTTAATAATTTTCCGGGGTTTTTTATGTATTTCACATAAATAAAATCTTAGTTTTGGCAACAAAATTGCACTGCAAATTGAATATTTAAAAAACTGTTTACAAAATATGATGAAATTCTTCCCTCCATAAATGGAGGAAAGGATGTCAACTGGAAAAGAAGGAACAGCAGATGTCAACATAGCCATGGTGAATACAATTTGAAAGTAATTATAATGTCAACCAGGTCATTTTTTGTAACAGACATTTTCAACAACATTAACTACAATGAATTTTATCAAATAATTCCAGAGTTTTTTATTATTTTATAATAGCAAGGAAATTCTTCATATATGTGTTCATGTATTTGGAAAGGGAAAAGTTTATCAACAATCTTACGTGTTTTAAGAAAAGACTATCTTAGTCGCTTTTTCACTTGAATCTCTCTAGAATCTTAAATCAATTTATAAAATGTGAAATGGAGTTGTACAGGCAGCATTAAGAATCACTAGATAATTCTGACACTGCATGAATTTTCATACAATTTGCAAAGGTGCGAGTCAATATAAAATGTTGTGAATGACTTCAGTGAATCACACACTCTGTCTCCTCTGAGAGAATGATGAGATGAAGTAGTTGGTACAAGAAGCAACTGGGAAATCCACTGAACATTCACTTTGCAAAGGCTTATGGTTCCTTTTGCACCCTCATAGTCACAAAGAGCGGACTAAGCCTCTTTGTAATGTTTCCTTAGTAAATTGCAACACTGTTGTGCTAAAAATAAATATACAAGGACATACTTTTCGAAAAGCCTGAGCCCACTAAATTACCCATATTATCTGGAGTTGCAAGCAGAAGAAAAGGCATAAACAGTAGCTCGTAAGGTAGGATTTGAGCATATCTTAACACAAAAAAAGGATTATGTTTTGGACCCAGGATAGGTGCCCAGGCCACTTTTCTGTATTGAACAGGAGCTGCTCAGGCAAGGATTCAGACAGACTAGATCAGGCCAAGAAAAGCTTAAAGTTAGCTTTGTTTTATTTACCTGCACAGATTCTACTCTACAGTTTGAAATAAAAGAGTGCACAGGTGTATTATACCTGTTCAATGAAATATCATGCCCCCAGTCATTGATTGTAATGCAGAACAGTTTCTCTCACTACAAAACGCCCCGAGGCAGCTGCAGATTGTAGGGGCACAGAGGTCTCTAGGTCAGCTAACATTCCTGCTTACTTCTATATGTTTTGGCCAGTCAAGAAGAAAGCTCAGGCTTTTCAGATGTGGTACTGACATGGTATTTTGTCTTGTGGGGGCAAAAAAAAAGTACACCAGGATGACGTATAACCTGAGTAAGATTTTCATACACAGATCAGGCAGAGTAACCAAGTTTCAATTGGAAAGTAATAAATCCTCAGGCTATTCCAGTATTCCCCCAGAACTCCCACAAGAGTTTTTCAAGAACTCAGATGACTCCTTGCAATCTGCCTACTTTAGCAAAGGAAAGAAACTGAATGGGGCCATGGAAACACAAGCTTAAACAGAAGCTGGAGCCAGAGGTTTAGTCCAAGTGAGCACATGCACAGAGAAGTGGACAAGTTGAGCAGGGTGAGGGCAGGGTAAGATTTCTGCATGCTGTTAGCGACACAGCTTCTGTGAGATGTGGATTGGTGAGATAATTCACATCAGCTGAACCCAGAAGTGGAGTTCAGTGGCCTTAAAACAGGCACCTACCACAAGAGTACCCTGACTGCTCTCCAGAAGAGTTTGGGTCAACAACAGGTCTTTTCTGTTTGCCACATCTTCCAGCCCTATGTGGATGTCTTGGGTACCCTACAACATCAAACATCTGCATCTCAGCCACTGACTTTCCTGCCATGTTTAGCAGCAACCTTTTAAAGTAATTCTCATTTTGACTGATTTTGTAAATATTATAACAGCTTGTTTTAGAAAGGCATTGGAAAGTCTTGCTTAGTATTTATTGTCCAAGGAAATTGTAAAATGTACATTCTTGTCAAAAACATAGCTGTAGGTCTTGTACAACTTCTTCATCTTAGCAGTCGATTCAAGTGAAAAAGAATACTCACTTTATCACAGGGATTTTGATTTCACTGGGAGAGTTAGTGACACCATCAACATTTGCTGCATCACTTGAACACTACCCAGTCTTGCTGATACATCAACTGGGCTTTTAAAATAGCCTCCAGAAACAAATTCTGGTGAAGATGGGGACTGCATCCCTTTTATTCCAGGTCTGAAAATGAACCACATTAGAGAACAAGGGCTCAGAGCCAAAGCTACTGTTACCAGGTCATTACCGCAGAAAGGCTTTTATTTTTGTGGTTGTTGTTAAACACAGCATAGCAAACCCCAAGGCTCCACATGCTCTAGCCCTGCACTCTGTGTATGTAACACTCCTGTGCCATATGTAACACCCACACACATCCTCTGCTATCTGTCCAATATCTGACATCATACCTCTTCTGGAGGAATCATACCTAGCAAGTCAGACATTCCCCCTTAGGAAGACTGGGCTGCTCCAGTAGCAGTGCTGTGACTCATGGCTCTCTCAGTGCCTGAATCTTTTGAACAGTTCCAGAGACCAATACCACTCTTTGGGAATAGGTTCCCACTCTCTCCCAGGGCAGCTTTGTGCATTTCATTGTGCACATGGATTTGAAGGGTCTGCAGAAAGGGACCAGTTGGCTCAGCACACATGGAATGTGTCTCATATATTTGGCTTTTTCTAAAAGAAACAGTATCCAGCGAGAGTAGGAAGGTCCAACTCTTACTCTTCATCATTTACTATGCCAGCTGGCTGACATCATTCCCAAAGAACACCACATCTGAACAGCCAGGTTAATAAAGGATGGAATTAACAACCCCAGCAGATTTTTAAAGCAATGCAGTAAGACCTATCTAAGCCTTGCCAAATAGGCACAGTGTCTCTGGTACTGACAGCCCATTGACATTTTACACTGCAATATTGGCCTGTTGCCATAGTAAGAATGGGAAAAACTGGAACTTTGAAAACACACAAAAAATTATCTCAGGTCTGATCATCCTCCAGTCTAATAAAACAAAATGCTTTGTCAATATATTCTTACAGATTAGCCAAAAGAATCCCTGGAAGCTCAGATTTGCCTTGGCCTCTTTTGTCACCTATACAAGACCTCAGCAGCTCCAGGGTGTCAGCAAGCGGGACCATTCTGAAAGGTACCAGTTGAAACTTATCAGGTAGCCCCAGGACATACTGTCTTGCAGTTTGAGTGGATTAGACATATGATACTACGGTGTCTGACAGCAAGTTTTCAGTTACAATGGGGCATTTTCTAGTTAAGATCAGCCACTGTTTGATGTGTACATTCAGATACAAGAAAAATATACATAAACTTCTATGTATTTCTACTGAGAGATATAAAAAGATACGCACACATATGTGAAAGACTGTTTTCTGTTTCATAAACTATAAAACAACATATACATGGGCAAGCCTTGATTAAGAGCCTGGGTACGACAAAAGAGTTTTAGGTAAAAATCATGTTGAATGTTTTGGAACTAAATCCTCTCCAAGACACTCTAGCTGCAATGTGATTTCAGCAGAGTTATTTGTATTGGGCAAGAACTAGAGAGAAGAACGTTTCTCTAGGTTTCTTTGCCTGAGTGAAAAAAATAAATATAGCAGATCTCAGGTGAATTCCTCTATGGAGGATATATCTTGCATGCTTATATGTGTGGAATTTTCTCTCCATCATTTCACTAGATGCAACAGATCCTGATGCCCATGATAATGGTTTTTACAGATGTTTATACACTAATCACCATTGAAATAACAGAGCTACCATAACTTGTTCAGCCCTTTAATGAAAAAAGTTTCCAGGGTTGTGCAGGGTTTCACAGCAATATAAATATTGCTTTGCCCTTTTTCACCCACAAAATAACTCACTGGCAAAATTTTGCTGTGTGACAGTCATAAGAATCATTTAAGAGTCTATGAGAACAACATACACAGTACATTTACTATGACATATTCACACTTGCACGCACAGACCTAGAGGAGTCTGTACAAGGTATCCCCATGAGAAATTCCCCTTGATTTCAGTGAA
Organism: Chaetops frenatus; assembly: GCA_013400775.1. Taxonomy (NCBI): domain Eukaryota; kingdom Metazoa; phylum Chordata; class Aves; order Passeriformes; family Picathartidae; genus Chaetops; species Chaetops frenatus. The sequence goes on along the minus strand of VZTR01019360.1, from coordinate 23,600 downwards.
GTAACCACAATGGATGCCTTTGCATCTTCTCAAGGAAAAAAAAAAGGATTGGGCCTTGAGGAGTGGGGGTATCAGCCCAGGTTCTGTTAGCATCATGTGGTGGTGGTCCTTTAAGTATAGTAAACTTGAGAGTTTGCTGGGTTTGAAGGGCATCACACTCAAAGGGAGGTTGCCAGTCACAGTCCACTGTGTTCCAGGAGACCTTAAAGGGTCTCCATTAGGACTGCTGTTCATAGGGCAACAAGAGGCTTTTGTCCCTCCTGGTTGTAATTTGGGTTGATAACTTTCTTGGAAAGTTCAATCACAAAAAATGTTGCTCTACTTGTGTTGATATTCAGGCGAGAAAAATGAGTTCCCAAGGCTGTCAGTTAAAAATCAGGACCCCATTAGACAACACTAGTTCCTGGGAGCAGACTATTCCACCCTGAGAAAAGTAGATGAGACCCACCAACATCTCTCCTTCTTGTCTAGCCTATGCCAGGGACAGTATCTTTACTGGAATGCCTCACTCTTATAAGCTACACCCTTTGTTATCCATTCTAGAAATTTAAAAATTAAATTGGGCTTAATTGAGTGTTTTTCAATCCAAGAGCCATTTAAGAATCTGGGCCCATGTCACTTTATTTTTCAAAAATCACAGTACAATTTAGTACAAAAAGACAGTTCCTTCTTCACAGTCATAAAAAAAATCTTAAATCCACTGCAATTAATAGGAAAGTAGAAAAAAATAACATTGGCATTGTCTAATACTTGTTATAAAGCAAAGAGCAAAGACTTTTTTTTTAAATTATGATAACACAATACTGAGCCCAGTAGCCATATAATAATACTGTAAATATAGGATAATCGACAATCTGAGTAGAATGTAACCCCAGGATAATTATGCACTTCTCTATATCTTTAAAACAAAGCCTTATCATCACATCTAAAAAGTGGAAGTTACATGGTAATTATTCTTTGAATTACTTTGTAACTGGTAGTATAATTATCAAGTAATCTGCATGAAAATAATTAGGTATTTACATAGTCTTTGCAATGTAATTACAGAGTAGTTGGCTGATTATGCAGCATGTGCCTTGTAACAGAAAGTGATACCAGAAAGATATAAAAAAACCCCTATAAAAATACTTTCCATTTCAAGCAAAATGAGTTAAATTTGAAAAAGAATTTCTCCGTATTTTGTGTGAATACGTATGTGTCTCTGTGTACACGTACATGCTTCTGCGTGTGTGTTAGAAAGTGGAAAACAATAGAAATAGAAGTGTACAAATCACAGCAGTTTACTTGGTGGAAGAAATTTTTGAAGTCAATAATTGCCCAAGTCATAAAATTCTCTCAGAAGGCAATAAGAATTTTTTCCATAATTCACAACTGCACTTTTCTCTCCACAAGCCAACCTGCTTTCAGAGATGGTTAATTAGTTGACGGATAAAACATGAGGATACAGTGATTTTTTTAAAAACAATTACTTTGGCTGATTTTCACTCTGATTTTCACCTGAAAAAATTAATTCATGGTATAATTTTTGTTTCAATTTTAAATGCATCATTAATTATTTTCCTTTTTTTTTTTTTTAATTAAAAATGTACCAGTGGCAATAGTTCACTTTTTCTGTGAGCAAGGTAGCCCAATTATTGATTTTGATCCCTGTTATACATCTGCACCTTTTGCTCTGGATGGACAGTTTTAGTCATATTCAATTCTCAGATGCAGACCATGCAACAATAGAGATTATTTCTTAAGTAGGAAGTCATTATTTGGTAATAATTTGCATTAAAATAGCAATACAATGTGAACAGAATGTAAATGCTTGAAATATTATACATACATGGTCACAAAGTAAATTACAAATGGAAAGGAGTAAAAGCATTTTCTGAATATTACAGACAACAAACAAGCACCACCAACAGAAAAAAAATCCGAGGAAGTAACCATTATTTTTACAGTTCTTTGTTATTAAATTGTTTTCTTCTAGATAGCTTTAGCCTCTGTTTCTCTAGGCACACCCCATCTATGCTTATCAATGTTATAAAATCAATAAGAAATTATTTTTTCCTGTGGATTTTTAAGGCCACTGATCATTTTTGATAATCCAGGTTCAAATTCTATATAAGAGAAACCAGCTCACTCTTGTGTCCCATCCAAATTGATGTGCCAGAGAGCTCTTCTTCAGAGGAACAACTAGTTTTCCTCTGTTTATTTGTTTGGTCTTTACTCAGGGAATTCCCCATTGTTCTTAAAATGAAATTGCTTAGAATAAATATTAAATACAAAATTTAACAAGGATTTCTAACTATATTTTTTTTAATCCAGTAAATAATATGATCTGATAGGAACTATATAAGTAAGTTTCCCAAATGAAGATATAAAACTCAACTAATTTTATTATTTTGAATATCTGAATTTTTCCCTAGTGAAATATTCCAGCAAAAATACATCTTTAAAGATTCAGTGAATAACAAACAGAAGAGATGCACCACAGAGGTCTGGAATGATCTTTTCCTGCTGAAACAAGAACATGTTTCAAGCCAACTGAGTGTGAGAATTCATGTTTTCCTTCAGTGCTCAGCTTAATTACACATAGAGACTAAGAGCTGCTGATGGGACTGACACTCAGGTAATTTCTTATACATATACACGGAATTTGAGTGTGACAGTATGCATCTATGTTTTCCAAACCTTATTTTGCATCAGGACAGTGGCATTTACACGGTTCAGAATCTCATCTAGAATCTATTATTTGATGAAAAAAAAGAACCCATATATACTTATTAGTGTGCCCACTAAATTGGTTGATTTAGTGGAAGAGAGTTAACCAAGCAGCTTCAAACTTTTGCACAAAGCTATCAAATGCCTTATCTTACTCACAGAAGTAAAATGGATGACTAGAATACTAGCTGTCTTGTGTTTTCTGTAACATTTGAATGGCAGAGGAAAGTACACCCAGCTAATTTATGAAGCAAATTTCATTGTAGGTGTCTAAAATTGATCTGAACATGATTACTGCATGCTGTGTCATTAAAAAACTAAAGTTTACAGTGAATTCCAGTGTCTGCCAAGTCATAAGTAAAAAAACTAAAAAAAACCCCACAAAAACAAAACAAAAAAAACCCTAAAAAAAGGGGTCTAATTCAGAAAGAAAAAAAAAANGCAAAAAGAAAAAAAAAAAAAAAGCGAGGAAAGCCCCACAGGTCACATTGAGCAGAGACATCTGTAGAGGGACTGAAATCAGTACCAGGCTTTAAGTGAGGAGGGAATGGGAGACATCAACTCCATTGTGCTACAGAACCTCCACTTCCCATAACTGACTGTGATTAGAGCTTATCCAATAGATAAGGACTTGTTTTATTTTACAATCCAAGGTGTTACCACTATGAACCCAAGAGAGAAGACATATTAGTGTCAGCTATAAAGCTTTATAAATGTGTCATTAAAAAGCTGTGGAAAACTGAAAACAAAACTTTGTCAAATAATAATCAGACTTCATGAGTTGTTAGCTGGTAACTAAGGAGTTAACAATACTGACTAAGAAAAAAAAGACTCCAATTCACAGCATGATCAGTATTTTAAGCTCCAGACAGCCTTGAAATATGTTCACACAAGTTTAAGCCATCAGGTCCTATTTCTGTTAGACAGGAGTTTTTAAGAGATATTTCCACTTGATTCAATTGATTTACATGATAAACAGGCCTGAGCTAGGACAAGCCACTCTCATTCTCCAACCTACACAAAAGAACCCAAGGCCCTCAACACCTATGTATTTTTACTCTTTTGTGTTTATTTTTTTTCTTAAATACACATTTCTCTGATAATTTCAGAATTAGTAGGGTTAATTAATACAAGCCAGAACCATTAATGGCTAGCAGGTCACATAAAGGAAGTTCCTGCATGCGGCATAGCAGGTTAAATTGCCCTCTAACTCTCCAGGACAAGCCTGAATGGAGACTCCACAGGAGCACAATTGGAGTTAAGAGCTCTGAATGCTCTTCTATGGCAAACGGCAGTAGTCTGACCCTGCAGGACTCTCTCTCTTGCAGCAAAGTGTGATAAAACAAATGCCTCTCTGATTAGAGGAATTAGTGCTGCCTCATCTCCTGTGCGTCTGTGTCTCAGTCCTCAGAGCCAAGTGCTCTGCGTCAGGTGCAGACACACTCTGGCTTAGGGCCAAGACCCTAAGAGGTCTAGCAGACCTTTTCCCACCTGCCTTATGTAGTTCAGAAGCTCCCAAGCTACATTACAGCAGATGATTCCCAGCTGCATCGCTTTCCTCCAATTTAGAAGGTGTCTGCTCTGTCTTTGAGGAGCCACAGTGGCTGTGACCAGAGGATTCTGAGAAAAAGGACTTGTTTCAGCTTGACACCCAGACAAGGCAGGCAGCAGTAATCTTCCATGCCCTCTGTTTCAAAGAGATGCTTCAAACACTGAGAAAGTTTCTATCACCAGGGAATTTCTAAGATGTGAACTCACCTGGAAGCTTTTTCTTCAGTCAGGTCGCCTAGAATTTTCCCTCCTCCACTAACCACTATTTTCACAAGCTCTTTCTAATGTACTTGTCTCAGAGATTTCACCTTTCCAACCAATCAGATAGCAGGCCAGAGAGCTTACAGAGCACGAGAATTGAATAGGATTTTATTTGATTTGAATAAGTAAATATGGTTCAAGTGTCTTCTGGAATGTAAGATTCTTCTCTGGATCAAGTCATAGTAATTGCTCATCAGCAATCAATACTGATCAGGTCTCATAGCTATACTATTCATCAATTTTCCCACTGAGTTTATTTTATGCTACACCTGTGCATTTAAAAGATCATATAAAGCCATATATTGAAGCCAGGTGAGAATTCTAGTTGCTATTTTTTATGTAATTCATTTATACACCTTCACAATATATGCTTTTACATGCCGAGTTATTAATGTACAGAATACTGCAAACCTTATTTAGTCTTTCTGTAAAACAAAGATGACTCCAGCAAAATTCCCTCCTCTTAAGCCAAGAATTTCAACAGCCTTCTGTCTTTGAAAATACTGTATGTATTGCTAACCTCAAACCCCAGAATTAAATAAAAGAACGAATTTTTTTTCAGTCTTTCACTTTCCCCAAAAGCCACTTAGCACATATAAGTGAATGTAGTTTATCTTTCTGGGCTCTCCTCTACCCACAGTGCTCCACCCCACCCCAGCGGTTCATGATCCTGGCCACTGCATCCTTCAGTAGGTATGTGTACCCACAGTCATATAGTAGTAGCCTTTGCAAAGCAAGAGAAAAAATGCAGGAGGTAGTTACAGTCAGAAGCCATCATCAACATGACACAAATCCTGTGCCTCAAAATTAAAAACTGAGAAAAATGAGAAAAATTTCACACTCTGCTAAAAAATCATACTTTCTCTAATGTTTCTTCTGTTTTTGTAAAGGAAATTCAGCAACTAGAAAGCATTTTGGACAAATACTGATGAGATGCATCTCCCTGTTTAAGGTGCAACCAAGAACTACTGACTTTCCCTAAAGTCTTAATCTTCAGGAAATATCAAGCAACATACCCATCACAGTTTAATTAATCTTTCCCCGAAGAGCATTACACCAAAAAGTGAATTTAACAAGAATAGCTAAGGAACTGAAACTCTGAAGCTTTAGAAAGGATGTTTAAAAAGCCTGATGAACAACTGGGAGTGAATAAACTACGAACACTGCTAATGTCCAATCTGGGACAGGGTGTGATACTTAAAATAAACAAAAGTGCCACAAAAGAATTCCTACCTGCATGCACTTCCAATAGCTGACTCTGCTGCTACTTGCTGGTTTTGTAAGTGTTGGCTTTCTGAATTTGCTGATAATGCTGAGTGAGGAGTTTTGCACAGAAGGGTGAGATACAGGCATTTCCAGCTGTATCCGTCAGTTGACAGATTTATAGAGATGTTGCATTTTATTGCAATCTCATGTTTATGATTTGGCCATACAACGTGCACAGAGATTATTGTCATGTAACAGCCTGGCAGACTTTTCCTCTTGCCCTGCTAGCAGGTGTTGATCCTGCTGGGAGATGCAAAGTGATGACTCACTGTAGCAGATGGGGCTCCTGAAGTCCGTCTCGTTTGTACCAGAAGTACAAGCCTCTTCTGGAAGACAGACCTTGTCTTGAGCTCTTCTCAGGGAAGTACATCCCAGCTAGGTCTGTCTGATGGTACTGAGTCATAGCTGACCTAAAATATCTCTCATTTTGGTACTGAGTCATGGCTGACCTAGAATATCTCTCATTTTGGCAATAATGATTTAGAATAAAACAATTCAAAAAAATTAAACACAGGCAAGCTCTCCTGAAGGAGGCTTAAAAGATTTTGTCTATATTGTATTCCAGATGCATTTCTACATGGTTTTCCTCTCTCAGAGGTTATGAATATCAGGATTAGGTGTACTTAGCAAATCAGTATAAATCCTCTATCTTTGGTTTTGCTTGATGTGCCTGTTATTCAAAAAGCATTACTTGCTGTTGTTCATTTTACGACCCACTCTCTTTGTGTTACAACTGCAGGATGACTGGCTCTTGCAGTAGTTTAATTTGACAATTTGCTTTTTCTCAGTAAGCTAATGACATTAGAATAACATATTTCATAAACGCTGCACACAAGCCAGCTCCAATATTACATCCAACAGTGAAATACTTTGTGATGATATACACATATGAGATCAGAACACATGCAACAAAATTAGTTGCTCTAAACTACCAGCTCTAAAATTCAGAGACAGTGATAACTGCTAAACTAGTGTGGGACTTCCTCCCTGATATTAATATCATAAGTAGACTTATGCTTTTCAAAAATATTTTGGCTCTTTTTTTGAAGGTCACAAGCTCTTCTGGCAACATCTCTAAACTGGCCATTCTAGTCTGTCCCACCTCTACCAGTACTATTACATTTATTGCTTCCCTTCTTAAATAGATTCAGTCTTTGTCAAAAATTATCCACTTCCACGTTTTCATAAAATTATTCAATTAAACATATGAAGACTTGCAAAAAACTTAAAGGAATCAAAACTGCAGTAAGGGTAATACCAATTTAAAAGCATAAATCCTCAGTCACAGAAACAGATACTACTGTCTTCATCCAGTAGCATTCTGATCTGAATTATTTTACCTCTGGGATTTGCTTTTGCTTTCCTTTTTCTTCTGTGTTTTCATACATTGTTGATTACTGACCACCAAAAACTTAGAGGAAAAAAGATCAATCCTGAATTTGTCTTTGAGAGGCACTAGTGATATGTTAGGAACTTCACAAAAGCATCCTAAACTGCATGGAAGACACTAAAAAACTGCCATGGGATCTAATTCAAGAGTCTTTTAAGCAGTTCAGCTTCTACATATATTCATCACTAAGCTCAGTCATATGTCTTTAGTGGACTAGACTAACTTGTTAAGAGTCCCTCATATAGATAAGGCCCTGTCTGCACTTTACACTGGATTTTCTTACACCAAAAACAAAGGGAGAGTCCTTGCTGAAAGAGCATAACAATGCTCATGAAAAAAAATGGGGAAAAAATGTAACTGATTACCTTATCCTAGGCACTGAAGGCATTTAAGAAATCTCTGCTTTGGTAGAACTGGCTGAAAAATGAACTGCTTGTTTATACTTGCTGCTCTTACTTAGATGCAACATTTCAGTGAAATTTGTGGCCAAAGGTTAAGATTTGGAAAGCTTCAGCCACCTTAGACAGAAAGTCAGTGCATGAATATGCCCCTTTAAGCTGCAAGATCCTGTGGAAGTTCTGCTTGTGTAAATGTATAGCACAGACTCAAGAAAAAACAGCACTGAATGGTATATCTGCAGAAAGGTATTGAGGTGTAAGATTTTTGAAGACAGCACTGTTTAACTCAAATTTTGAAAAACAGTGTCATTGCTAAGAAGCAACCATCACCCTTCTTTGTAAGGATTCATAAAAGACAGCACTCCTTAAACCAGAGGGCAAAATGTTTCCCCTCTCTCCTCATTTTCCCAAGAGTGTACTGGGAACCATTCTATTTCATCTTCTTGCTCTTCATTGTAAGCAAGGAAAAAACACCTGTAAGTTTGATAAATCACAAATTTCTCTAAATGTCTCTTACTAGGACTGTGCACATGGACAGTTAGAAGACAGTCCAGCAGGAGAAGAGTGAAGATTTCTTTAACTGCGTGCACTTTTTTTCTGTCGCTGGCCAATTGCTCTCGCCACGGTGTTATCTTTTATTGCACTGATGTATTTCATTCTGAAGAAAATATGGTAGTATTCTGTCAATACATTCTGTCAGCACATTCCTTCAAACTCAGTGTGTTTTTTTGGTAAATAAAGTACATAATGCCTCACCCCTTTTCCATTTGTGCTACAATTGATTTTTTCATCGATTACCCAGATTTTCCAATAGTGCTTCATTGAAATCACTCAACCTACAATACATATTTTGAGATAAAAATTAGAATTGAAATTAAAAAAATCTTGAGCAACCTTCTTGTCACCTACAAATAATTAAACCTTTTTTTAAGTATTAGTGGACAGCTCTATGAAAAAAAACACAGACTGTTTAGCATGCAAGTTACTTTATCAGAATCCTCAGAGTAAAATTCATTTTATTTTGCATTAAAAAAATGAAAGCTGATCCTCCATAATTGTTCATGCAAAATAATTCACACTTGCTTAAAGGAAAAAAAAAAAGTGATTACAAACCATGCTATAACCAGGAAAACAAAATTAAATAAAAATTTTAAAAACCTTGCAAGGGTTCAGACAGTAGATAACATTTCAAAGACACTAATAATGCTGGCTAATGCTGAACACAAAATATCTTCTTAAATCTGGGAGTCAAAGAGATCTCCCAGTCACAGGCTATATTGCCACAGTTGTCCTTTGGTGTGATGGATAACTGCAGTTACCAGCTGGATAACCTATTTGCAGCCTGGTGGAGGCCTTGGACAAGGAAAAGAGAAGGACTGGCTCTGCAACTGAAGGAAAGGCTTCAGAGACCAAAAAAGCAACAGGATTCTTGGGACAAGAAGTAAAACAAACAAAACAACAGAGGCAGGAATGAGATCAAAAGGTCTAAACAGAAGTACAAGATGAGACAAGAACAGACGTCTGGACAGCAGCCACATTTCTGCAAAACAATTCTTAGCAGGCAGTGGAGGGAGGCTCTACCCACATTTGCACGATGAAGTCGGTGTCACAGCTGCAGATTCAGACCCAGAATAAACGGGGAGTGGAGAGGTAGGGCGTGGGAGGCAGGCAGACAAAGAGGTTGTGCCATGCCGTGTGATATAGCTGTAGGCAGCCAGACGTACAATCCATTCAATTCAAGCAAGAGCTGCAGGCATCTGTCAAAGCGACACCTCCCCCGTGGAGCTTCCTCCTATCTGGCTGACGGATGGCTTCAGAGTTGCCAAACATATTTGTTCATCAGTAGAAGGGCAGCACCAAAAGCCATTCCTTATTAACCTCCTCAAACAATTTGATCAAAACCTATTTCCAAAAAAAAAAAATGTGGGGTAGAATAGTCTAGACCACAAATAATTTTTCTTCCCAGGTATCCAGTGTTCCTTTTGTCTGTCTTTTGTTTAGACTTCCTAAATAAATCAGAAAAACCCAGAATAAAATCAAATTCTGAAATGCCTAGGCAAAATATTTTAATTTCTCAAAATCAGCAAAAATGGGATGAGCTTCCTTTAATGTCAGAAAATGGAGTGGAACAGGCTCCTTTCCTAATCTATATGGGAAAATTTCATCCTATGGTCTATTACAACTTCTCTGTGCTTGTTACCAAGGAGAATTAAGAGAAAAAGTTGTTGACTTAGTTCCCACACAGATACTCAGAGAGTCAAGAAGATAATTTAAAAAATATTCCAATACTGAGTATCTGACAAATCATACAGATTATCTGACATATCATATATAAGACCTATACATGGTCTGTCTATTTTACTCTGATCTTTAAATTACATTGATAAAGCAGTAGAGCTTAAGGTTGTCAAGATAACAAATCCAAAACTTTTGTATCCTTCCTGGGAATCGAGTTCAAGAGTGTGTATAATCCACCAGGCCATTTGATTCTTTTCATTATTGCAAAGAGAAAGAAAAGATAATTCCTACTGTTCATTTTGAAAATAAGAAGACAAAATAAAGGTTCAATTCTAAGAATATTTCCCAAGAGGCATTTGGAGCAATTTTCCTTAAAAAGGACAATCATTCAAGGGATTATAGATCATCACTTCCCTAAGTCCTCCCACTGAGACAATATTCTTTCAGCAACTTCACATGTCCTTGATCATTCATATTTGAAGCTTTAGTGCCATTGACTGCTTTTGCTTTTTTGGGGATTAATGTGATTTCAATGAGGTGAACTGGTGCTCAGCAAGCTTAGAGCATAGAGCCTGAAGTGTGTTTCACGACCATTATAACTTCAGTCCATAACTACACAACCCTGAAGTGTCATAGCATTTTGTTTCACAGTGACTTCCACTGAGGACAAGTTTTTAGAATAGGCATCACTAGGCAATGGGTCAGAAGTATGTTTATATCCCTGGATTGTTCAAGCTTTCCAAACAAGAGAAATTGATAATTTGGGTTTCTGAATGAGGCTTAGCCTCGTTGGAAGCCGAGCTATGAAAGCCTGTCGCCATGGGGTATGCTTTCAAAGAGTCCTGTGGGGGTTTAGCAGTGTGGTTTTCATGTAGTATTCAAGAGCCAAGGCCTGCCTCTGCATTTTCAGCTGAGGAGCATTGGGTAAAAGCAGGAAGTAAATCTGTATATGTACATACTTAGAGATATAATTTTTTGTTGGTGTTCCTTTATATATTTCATTCAAATTTCTTCAGATTTCTAGAGTCTCTCATATCCATTGGCTGCAAAGGAAGCAACTCTTTCTCAAGAAAAGGATCTGATCTGGGTAGATGATGTCTTGGGAGTAATCCTTACCCACTCCTAGACAATTTTGTGAGTAATAAGCAGTTAAAATGACAGTTATCTTAGGTATCTAACAATACATTTCCACATACATATGTCACATCACCACAGTCATACTCCAGTGGCCACATATTCTATGATTGTAGATAGACTTCTTTCACCTAAACCCTAATACTTTTTAAATGACACTTTATGTGAATTTGCTGGGGTTTTAGCTTTAGTTTGGAAAGAGAAAGGCTATTGTGAAATAAGAACGATAGGCACTTCTATTACAGAAAAAAATTTAGTTACTAAACTATATTTAATTTATATTACTTGTTTCTCATCTTAGATTATTGAAAATGTTTTATTTATTTTTATAAATGCAAGTTTATCTTTAGATAGATCTTTAGAGTCTGAAATTCAAAGAAGGCACTTAAACCAAAATTTGGAAACCTTTCTAAATGAGTTTTTATATTGAAATCTTCCTATACTCTGTAACCTTTTTCTTTATAAGTGTAGATTGTTTATGTGGGAGATCAAAATCACTTCAGAAATGTGTTCCTATGTTCCTCCACATGATTAGGCCTCCTGATTCCAGCAAAGAACATATCTATATTTTAGAGCCAATCTTTGGGAACTTATATTTGTTCTAAAATTCTTAGCCAAAGCATTAAATATTTGTAATCACTAAGCATATTCTGTGAGAGAAGAGTTTTCAGATCAAATTCTCCATTCTGAATTTCCTCTAGAGTTCAGGCTTCTAAACCATATTTGTATATGTATTGAAAACAAACATTTAATGACAACTACAAATAATTATAACATATCAGGAAAAGTCTTATTAAATTTCAGAGTGACTTCTCAGATCAATTTTCTAAACAATATAAAAAACTTAAAAGAAAAAGAAGAGAGATAAGACCCAAACTCAAAGAAATTATAAAATTACTGTAAATTTTTTTAAAAGTTAATTTGTCATAAAATTAACAGCTTCATTTAGGTTGTGTTGTTCACACAAAGTGAATATGGGTCACTAGTATATATTCTTGTGAAGACTAATGAGCAAAGTTATTTCAAAACAAATTTGAATCAAATCAGAGTATATCCCACAATATTTTAGTGCTTACCGTGGTGACAGAATTTCCTACGCAGTCAGGCAGATTTGAAGCACAGGCTTTGAGTTACATCCAAGTTTGGGTGAGGAGGAATGCAAGAGGTTGCATGTTTTTACCCCACCCTCTAGCCCACAACTTTCTCAGGAAGCAAAAAAAGATAACAAAAAACACCCTAACATTATGGTTAAAAGAAAGAGATAAATCTTTATGGGTAAATACATTCTCTATTTGTTGTGTTCATCTGCTTCAACATTCTTTCATTAATTGGAATCATGGCAGGCAAATTCTTTGTTTCTAACTTTTTTCTAGACAACAAGACATTCTAGAAATAAAAGCCCATGAGAAATTTTATTGCCAATGTTCAAATTAAATGTATCTTCAAATGGTTGGCTTTATAGTTGTAGAATGCTAAAACCAGTAAGGGTTCAGACAGTGCTGCATTTTGGAAAAGTTTCTGAACTTCAGCTCAGCTGTCATAACAAACTTTGTGTGTTCTTTATCCACAAGAAGTTTAAGGTAATTTTGAGTTAACCCATGGTTGAAGAAAGTCAGACTAAGTTAAACTACTTCACTTTTCTCTCAAATTTAGAGTGTTCCTTAGGAAAGTCCATGCGCAGTAACTCAGTCATGTTTTCAAGACCTAAGGGCTTTGATTATAATATTGTTTCTTGCAAAACAGTCACTAGGAATGAAATAATGAAAGAGGTAAGCTCTTCTTGGTATGCAAAAGAAAATATCAAAGATGAGTTAACAAGATTATCAGGCAACACAAATGTGTAAAGGAGCTGTTTATATATAAAATGCCAAAGGGTTCCTATATGCAAGGGTGCTATGCACCCTTACAGCTAATTAAACTTACGATCCATATAGGAATAATATCACATCAGTGTAATTAGTTTACCAGCCAGTGAGTCAGAGTAGTAGATCCTGTATATAATAGGGAATAATAGTTCCTATACTAATCCTTTAAATAATTTCCATTGCAAGCAGAAGACAGCAAACATGGTCTGTGTTCTCTAAAGTATAGGAAAATATCTTGTACAATAAAAATTTATGTAATCACATGAATAACATACACCAGCTCTGAAAACGCATAAACATCCAGTTATTTTAGATGCTACTTGCACATAGAACAAAGCCCATTCCTGACTCAAATGGCAAGGAACCTAAAGGCTTTACAGGTGCTTAAACTAAGCAGTGAGACAGCACCAAAATGAACACACTCAAGACTAATACCTACTCTGCAATTCACTATCATCTACATGTTTACATTTTTTCCCCTCAGATTTGTTTCACCTTACCCTTTCAGTTGATTAACTCATTTTCATCTAGACTGGATTTTTGGCTCCACAACACACTGGACAAGAAACCACTCATTTTACAGCTGCTGAGAAAGATTAAAATGTTTAGAGCAAGACTATGAAATTAACAGGTTTTTAGTGTCAGTTACTAATGGGCTTTTGCCCTGAAGAAAACTATCAACTCTGTTTCTGTTTTACATGGAATAATAAACCCATAGTAAACCTGACCTCCCGAAGTTAGTTTATCTTGGATTATAATTTGAATCTTTAATGACTGAAGCACTTAAAGGAAGTAACTATTACCTGTTATTCAGTCTATATGCTGAGTACACTTTGGAAAAAATGTACACCGTATGATTATGTATATCAAAATACAGAAATTATAGATAGTGTTTCCATATGTTTTCATAGTTATATTCAGTTTATTATCAAGCTTTCAAGTAGGGTTATACGCACTCCTCAAAATGGGGTTTGTTAGAGCATATAAAAATAACTTCTTATGAACTTAAGTTGGATACATAATGTTTGCTGATGCTAGAGCATACCTTCATAAAAACCCATCAATGTGTGTTTTATTTATTTGATTTTAATGGATTGAAAGGAAAAATTCTCACTTGACTACCTTTAATCATATTCCTCATTTGCTGCCCCAATACTCTTGCTCCTTCCAAGAAAACAACCTTGCATTTTGTGAATAGTGGATACAGCCAGAACATCCATGAGTTGTGGTTGTTTAGAAATGATGATGAATACATGAGGTTTTGTCAGCTAACTAGATACTAAAGCAGGAAAAATAAGTATGCCAAACCACCACTGAATCATGTCAATTAGTAAGTCCCTAACTCGAAGGCTCCCATCTTAACTGGAAAGAAAAGAAAATGATTGGAAGCTATTGCACAAAACTGTGTGGCAGGCTGCCCATATTTTGAGAGCAGAAGTGACCAGAGAAAGCATGCGTGGGGCGTAGGAGTGAGGGAAATGAGAGGAGATGAGTCTGCATGTTGCAAATCATAGTCTGGGGCATGAAACAGGTTTCTGAAAGACACTGTTAGTGCTGCAGCTTTTTTTTTTTTTTTCCTCCACATAATCAACAAATATAATCAACAACATTTTAAAGCCAAAAGCTCAAAGGAAAAAGATTCCTCCAAGAGACATGGAGCTCTTCCAGGTTCAGTGCCCTGTTGTGCTGTACCCCCTCTGTAAGCTACTTTGTTTCTCTGGTCTTCCCTTCTCTTACAAGATTTTCTCCTTCGTTGTTTGTTTGTTTTATTTGCTTAAGAACAAGAAATACCTATTTCAACACACAACCCAGTAAAATTCTATCCTCACTACAGCTAGAACTGGGATCCAAACAAGTACAAATTAGGTGGAGGGATACAGATCTGAGTGCACTTGTTCAGTGATTTCAAGATGACATACAATGAATCACTTGATTAATGTGATATTTGATTAATTATTCTTGCTGAAGGTTAGTGTGAAGGCCAAAAGTATCCACGTATTCAAAAGGGATTCAACATCTTAATGAAGAATAAAGCAAGCCAGCTTTAGAGATGCCTAACCAATTACTTATTGGAAGATGACCAGGTATTTATGACCACATTATATGCACATTTCTTTATTTATCCTTTCTCTGACCACAGAATCTTAAAATCTTAGAAAAAAACTCAAGGGCTTTCAAGAGAGATAAAAAGACAGCAGAAACTTTTCTTCATTCCTGTTCCACTGCTTCTTGCCCTTTTCCCTCCTTCTGCCAGCAGCAGACAACAAATGCAGAATATTGTAGTACCAACAAAAAAAATGTTTTCTGAGTTCCAAAATATTAGTTTATCTCTGTCAGCTTGTGTGTCTGCTGTAATGTCACCATTTATCTTGCTAAATGAACTTTGTATCTTGAGCATACCTGGATGTGCCTAAACTTTGCTCAGTGTTTTGACTGAGAATCTTCTTTTTCTGCATTCCTGTTGCTTGAAGTTGTCAGAGGAGAAACTTAACTCTGCCACTAAACAAAGACCTTTTGATATTTTTTCTAAGCTGTTGCTGAGTGATTTTTGCATGTTTACCATTAAGCAAACCTACAGGAACTGTATCAGCATTGTAAAGCTCCATGGCATGACACAATGTAATGATGGGGGAGGAAAAATTGTCAGCTAAATACAACTGGTTTGTCACTATTTCAGTCATCTGTGTGATGATCATAATAATGCACAAAATCCAATGTGTGCTGATATTTTTTCTTCCTTCTATTCGGTCTGGTAAAATTCTTTCCCATGAGTTCACCCTATTTTGTTAGAGTTTACTGGAAAAACTGATAAATATTTGGTAAATGTGTTATCTATAAGGAAAAAAATTCACCCTTTTTTATGTCATCAGAAGAGAGGGAGAAAAGGGCTCATTATGCAAGTAATGTTTTTCTTCTTTTATGGCTACTAAAAAATTGAATTTGGAGAAGAAAAGAAATTACAGTAACTTAGTTCCATAACAGTTTAGTTAATGATATCATATGTTCTCTGCATCCAAAGATAAAGAGTCCCAGGTTATGGCTATGTTGAAGCAGGTAAAGTGAACATATCAGTGGTGCTTATCAGAGCTGCTCTGATGACAGAAAACCTCTTCTAAGCAGTTTCAAAAGGATTTTTTGTCCCTTTTCATCAAAGTTTTCCTTTTATAACTTTTGGAGATTCATCTTTGTTATTTCTTATGCTTTATTTCCAGCCCTTGAAAGCTGATAGAGAAAAGGCCTCATTTGTTAAAAATTTTTGGAATTTTTTTTTCAGTGAACCAGTCTCAATAGGGGGAAAAAAAAGGAAAAAATGTTACATTAAAATCAAATTTTTTTTTCAGCTGGTTGTGGATGACTTTTTCAGTATTCCAAATATTTATTCCATTTTAAACCTTATTCTTCTCCAGGCCGAAAATTACTGTGATGACTGTTGGGGTTTGGGTGTTCCTCCTTTTTGTTTCTCTTCACCTGTGGAATTTTTTCCCCCATCAGTTGCTAAGGGACCATAATGGCCGGGTACTTAAGGGGAACAAAAGAAGTGATTGAACTGAGGGAAACAGGTATTGTGAAGCTGGGAGAGGTTTTTTTCTCCCAGCAGGGTGGGGGTACCTTGGAGTTTGGGGCGGGCAAAAGGTTTGGCTGGAGGAGGGGACGGGACTCTTGCTCTGAGCCGCCGGGGAGAACGGTTGGAGGGGCTGCTGCTGCTGCTGGACCTCGCCGGGAGAGCTGTTTTCTTCTGCTGTGGAAGGAGTCTCTGTCCGGAACCAGGACCTGTCACCATCTGTGTGGGTGCCCGGGATCCCTGAGTTTGCCTCTCCCTGCTCTGCTGGAGGCAGGGCTGCCGCTGCCCCGTCCCTGCCGCTGCTCCGGAGCTGCTCTGGGTTTCACGGCGCTACAGCCTCTGCACCCCCTGCCTACCGAGACACCGTGCCGTCCCAGCCTGCTGCCTTCCTTTCCTGAGAGCCTCGCCAGGACACCGAGATCCACTGCTCAAGGGGGTTTGTGAAAGTAAAACTTCTTTTTTTTATTCCATCCCTCCCCGTCCCGGCTGTGTGTGTGGGGGGGGGATCCACCACACCATCGCCACGTGCTCCCCGAGCTCGTGCCACCAGCGCCCCCTACCAGCTGTGACTGTCACTGCATCAGAAGTGCCTGCGAGCCAGCAGGCTCTCACTGGGTTCCTGCTTCTGTTTGTTGTTAGTGCCTTTGTAGCTGTTGTTTCTTTGTTTTATTATAAATACTAGTAAAGAACTGTTATTCCGTTCCCCATATCTTTGCCTGTGAGCCCCCTTAATTTCAGAATTACGATAATTCGAAGGGAAAGGGTTTACAATTTTTTTTTCATTCCAAGGGAGGTCCCCTGCCTTCCTTAGCAGACACCTGTCCTTCAAACCAGGACAATGACTTTATTACCACAGTGGGTATCACTGACGTACTTCATAGTTTAGGATGACAGGGACTTACTTTTGAATTAGTGTTCATTGACTAGTTTAGGAATGAGACTCCTGGACTGAATTACTATGATTCCCATCCTATGTCATTAGAGTTTCTATTTGCAAACTCAAATTTTCACTACAGAACTGTCAATATCCTGAGCACTTCCTGCTCTTTGCTCTGAGCCAGATTGAACCTCCTTTGTAGTTGTGTAGGTCTGTTTCCATTTGATACAAAGGTATGTCAGATTTATACTGTTCCTGAAGTATGGACTCACTAACCAATTATTTTATTTCCAGAAAGACAGCCTTTCCTACTAGGAAGGAAGACTTTGTAGGAAAATTCAAACCCAGTCAACAAATTAACAACTTGACCATTATTTTTCCACTAACTTGTAGAACAGACAGGCACTGTGATACATAAGAAATACTTAAGGAAAAAAAAATCTCATATAGTAAACACAATTTGAAGGATTCTAACAAAGAAATAATCCTAGTTCATGCCTAACATTTCAGTCCCACACTGAGAACGATTATAGTTAACAGCTTCATTTTTGATAAAAGGGAGGTAATTTCCTCCTTACTCTAGAATGTACAAAAGCAAAGCATAGTCTGCAGTCTCTATTTTATTTTCAGGTGATATCCAAGACAACACTTGAGCATTAAAATGTAACCGAAGCAGAAATTAGATGTCTGAATTTTTGAGCAAATTAAAGAAAAAAAATAAAGAAAAAAATTTATATAAACAATAAACAAAAGAAGACCTGTGTCTCCTATATGCAAGCTTCTGAATTTTATAGAAAATAAATTGGGTAGAACTCTGACATTATGCTAATAGATCACTTGTGTCCACAACCAAAGAGAAAACAGTCTCCTGCCAGCAGCCACTCTGGAACTTCATCACACCCCTGGTCACCCTCCCTGGCCTGCACACCTACTTACAGGCCAGACAGCCTGCTTGCTGGAGGTAAAATTCTCTTTTTTGGTCATAAAGGCTACCTATTACCTTCACTACAGGGGCCTGAGGAGTGGAGGCAACCTGGGGCAACTAAGTCAAATGATAATGAACACTGTCTCCTGAAAGGAAGGGAATGGTGATATTTTATATAGTGAATGGTGATAATTTATATATGAAATGCACAAAAGATAAGATTTTGGGGATTTTGCTGAAACAACTTTTTAATAATTAAGTAAAATGCCTAAATAACAAACCAAAAAAGTTCTATTTTTCTAGAAAATTAGAAGTAATTTATTATCAATTTTAGCAAACCCTCTTTATCTGTGTTTTTATGCAAAGGATTTATGTTTATTATCCTTATTACTGGAGAGGGAGCTGTTTCAAAGGAGTGAAAAAACACAAGCTTTCATGCAAGAAATACTAATCTTCACCTTGTCTTAGTGATGAGAGACAGTTTTGTTTCATTTTTTCCCACCTTTAGATATCTGTGCAAGCCTACTCTTGCTTACAGCACTGAATTCATTATTTTCTACTTCCTCTTGCTCCTTACTCACTTCCCAAGCCTTTTTCTAAATGTCACCTTTGAACCACCCTTTCCAGATGTTTGGGGATTTAATTCTTACCACCTCTCCTTACAGCAAAATTCTGGATTCCCAGAAGAGCGCAACAAATTTCACATCAACTTCAGCAGAGATTTCACCCTGGCTACTTCAATTTTCTCATCTGCTGACTAGTGTTCTGGCTTTTTGGGGTTTTTTTTAACTCTTTCTAAAAGCACAGTTCTTAGATTTGAGTCTTTTCTACAATAAAAATAAAATTAAATTAAAAATTAAAAAAAATAGCAACAACAATCCAAACCAATGCAACAAAAAAAACATTCCATGCAAGCAAAGCAGACAACAAAGGAATCAAACCCTAATTCTGATGTCTTTCTTTGTCACCAGCTCCATTTATTACCTTCAAGAAATCCTTTGATTCTTTTTGGTCCCTCAGTTTCCTCCTTTGTAATCTGATAACTTGCATTCTCATTAAGAAGCCTGGACAGTGGATCCAGTAAAGACTAACACTGCTTCACCACTATTGCTGTAATGGGCCACCAGGAATTTCACTATTCCATGCTAGGAATGGCCCTAGATTGCATCAGGACTGAGATAAACCAGGACTTAGTCTGAAACACTGAAATACTTTCCTGTGGTTGAGCCCAAATCTACTCCTATGTTCATTTTCACAAGTATGCATTCTTTAAGAAAACATATAGATTTATATTCTTATCAAAGAAAATGAATATGTTAATTCAAATACCATAAAAAATAGGGGTAAATAACATCAATGTAAATATGTATAAGAAATATAAATCAAGTCCTTTAAAATTAATTTTTAAAAATCCTTTTTTTTTCCTATCTCTTTTTATTTATTGTGGCACAAATTATGACAACAGATCCCTAGAATAAAAACTAAAATGCATGTCTACAGCCCTAGTGGATTCTGACCTGCAGTGCAATTCTGGAGAACGTGGTTATTTGTTATCAGCAGATTTGCTTCTCCTTCAAAGCAAAGTTATCAAAACACTGAGTACAAAAGTTGTCAGGTCCTGACTACTGGTCTTGGTCCCCTAGCTTGGCGGTTAATTTACATACATTTTGGCAAAAGAAATCTGATGAGTACTTAAATAAATGATTATTCTCTCATAATATATAAATCAATTCCATTCTTTATTAGAAATCTTTTACAAAGAATATTAGATAATTAAGCTGTTATATAGTAACTCATGCATATCAAATATCTCAGCCAAGAAGGTTAATTGAAGCTCCCTCTTCATCATTGTAAATGTCTTCAAAGTGCTTTGACTGGGTCAAGTTGAAACAAAATAGGTAGGCTCTAATAAGTGCTCTGAACAAATTAGTGATAGGGAAAAAAAATTAAAGGGAATAAAATATTTCTCTGCATATTCTGATTTTTTAAAGAATATAACACAACTAAATCTTTTCTTCCCTTCAGCTTAACTTCTAATATTAAATAGTACATCCTTAAAAAATGTAGAAAAAAAATCAGTATAGCTCAATAGGTGCTATTAAGTAAAAACACTGAACTTCATACATACACTTTTTTCTTTGTCAATTATTAAGATATATACTGTTTCATCAGTATATACTATTTGTTTGAGTTTGTCTCACCTTAACAATGCGACATAATGACTAGGTACATCCATAACTTGGGGAGAATGTAAAAAATTAGCTCAGTGAAGACAGGGCTTGGTCTTCCTAGAAGTTACAATCTCAGATGTTCCTTCAAGTTACAAACTTCAAGTCACTTTAAAAAAACTGTGGCAAGAGAAATTGAAGGAAAGACAAGTAACGTCAGTGTTACTAGACGGTAACAGTTCACAAGCATTGGCTTTTACAACATTCACTGATATACACCATCCAATTTACTTATGTTTCCTTTTGGCTGATTTTGTAGTGGGTAGAGAGCAAGGGAAGATTTTACAGTTTTGCCTTGGAGGAGGTGTGGTTGGGGTGTTGCTTTTCCAATTTTAATTAGATTTGGATTATTCTTTTAGAATAGACTAATTTAAAACATACATATGCTACAGAACACACTCCCATTAACTTCAGGTCTCCTCTAATTGAGCTGCTTTATTTCACAGATTCCCAGCCCTCTTCCTAGAATAACTACTCTTTATTCGTTTTTGCATAATTGTGCAAAAGAATCCCTAACTAGTGAACCATGATACAGTCTTTCACTACAACCAGTTTGTGAGGGAGAAAGCTCTAAATAATTATCAAAGTATAATGAACATTGCTACTAATGCTAAGTAAATGCCTCATTGGAAAATTTGAAAGGCATTAATTCAGACAACAGTTTCTCTTTATCTCCTATATTTCCTGGATCTAATTCCTCCTTTTTTATTTATTAGTAAAGCTATTTGCATGAAAGAAGAAATCTTTGTTTCTTCAATGTTCATTTCCTTTTTCTCATTGAGGGTATCATTCTGCTTCATTGAAAACAATGGCAGTTTTACTGGTTGTCTTCAGGGAAAGTAGTCCTGATAGTGAGACATGCTTGCTGTCTCCAGGTCCCACTGAAGGCAGCCACCAGGTAACAGCTTTCAGAATCCTTGCAGATAAGAATCCCTGAAGTGCGACTTCCTTTGTGCAACTTTAATGATTTCCTGTTGCA
Source organism: Chaetops frenatus (assembly GCA_013400775.1). Lineage (NCBI taxonomy): Eukaryota > Metazoa > Chordata > Aves > Passeriformes > Picathartidae > Chaetops > Chaetops frenatus. The sequence continues at coordinate 2,217 of VZTR01019360.1, read as the reverse complement.
GAAATGCTGATTACTTCATCAGGGATTATGACTTTATGCAAAGAGTAAACAACAAGAGTAGGTGGATTTCTAAGTCCACCCCTTCAGCCACCCTCTCTTTTTATGCAAATAGCTGTAATTATGCCAAAAGAAGGCAGAAAATATATGTCACAGAAAAGCAGGGTACCAAAACCTAGTTTTGTAGTTTCCATGCACCACTAGTAGTTCAAACCTTGAGCCAGCAAAAAATCCCTATCTGTCGTTAACTGCTATAGTCAGAATAGTCAGGAAAATACAAAAGTACATCTTCATGGTATCNAACTGTCAATGAAAGCATTCTGACATTATAATACAAAGTGGTTTGTGCAAACACATTTCCATTATCTCATACACTGGTTAAATTAACAACACAGTCATTTCCAAGAGGATTTTTTAACCAGGTTTGTTTGTGAAGATGTGATTTGTTCATCAATAGGAATTCAAACTTTGTGCACATGTGTGTGCCTGTAAATTAACCCACCAGGAACAGAAAATGGAATTTTGATATGAAGGTTCTGTCAAAGTCTGTCTGAGTGATGGTTGTGCTTTTTATCAGTGTAATCTGTAATCCCCATTTCCAGCGGTTAGATATAACTCATTGTCACACACACAGCATCCTCTCTTTCCTGGGCACATCCAACAGAGAAAGATTCTTCACAAGCCATTAAATTCTGCTACACTTGATATATAGGCTGATGCTTGCAAATTATCCACTCAGAATCTTCCTTAGAAACACCTGTATTTTGTAGTATAGCTCAGAGTTTACTGCTTGTCAAGGGGCCACATGACCCACTACACTGTGTCAATCATAACCCAAAATCTTTTACTTAGAGCCTCCGAGCTGTTTTTTCACACTGTTAGAGGAAGTCTGACATCTCATAAAACTTAGAAATGAATTTTCACCTCAGGAGAAGTAGAGAAGAAACTGAAAATGCCACTAATTAAGCAAAAGATAATATACTGTGTGTCAGGTCCAGACATGAATTAAGGCATTTACAGAATGTTTTAGTGAAAGCAATGTGCTAGCAACAGATAAGAAGTATTTGTTCTTTACTGTTTCTAATGTAAATATCCTCTCTGCTTTACCCTAACTTCAAGATTCAGATCTTATATCTGAAGTATGTATGTTATTAGATATATTACCTTTAAAAACAAAACTGGGTTTTTTTCTAATTTACACTGAAAACCTACTAAAAACAACTAAAAGAACCCCAAATCAATGCTCCTAGACTGCACATGGGTGCTCTCTCTATATGAAAATGATGAGTGTCTAATTAAATTGTATTCACATTTATTAAGTCCAAGATATCAAACAGACACAAAACCCAAAAAAAGGGGTAAATCTTATTTTGTTATAGGCTTAAAGCAAATTTCTACACTACCTTTAAAAATGAGTGTTAGCCTGCAGACCCTCAATAACTATATTTGTAAAAAGGGAAGGAAAAAGTGAAAGAATCAAGATGCCTCTGTCTCAGGAAAAGTTTTACAATGTTTGAACACTGCAATTTCATCCCTCATCATGCTGTCTCCATCCCACACTTCCTGAAAAAAATTTGCTGGACTCCACAGCCTGAAGCAGGGTGGAATATTCGGCAAAGCGATGACCACAACTTCCTGCCTGCCAGAAAGATCCCACCAGAGTTTGGGGAATCTTAAAACTATGAAACAGAGAGCAAAGCAGCTAAATTATGCACAGATGTTTATGTCAATTATTTTAAGTTTAAACAATGTGATCTCCAAGGGAGCAGAGTACAGAACAAGTAAATCTATCTTGATGTCATTATTGCTCCTTCTCCTCCATGTGGTATTTTTTAATTGCAATACATATACTGTAATGTTGTGCCTTCAGGTTTTGGCAGGTACACCCTCCAGGTGAAGACCAGCCATGTGACAGAGGAGTTTTTCTCGCATAACAAGATGCATTTCTGCAATTCAGCCCTTAACTCACCACAGATTGCACAACTTAAAATAAAAGTACAGTGCTGACATTATTGTGATTCATTAATTTAGTCGGGTCATTCTTTACTGGTACATAGAAATAAAGCTACTTCCAGTCTGTCATAAATTTCAATATAAAAGAGTTCTTCAGAGATCTGTTTTAAAAGATTGACATGTATTTATAACTTAAATTCACTCAATGACATGAAAATCATCCCATGTACATATTCAGCAACACAATAAAAATTAAAATAATAAAAA
>VZTR01019359.1:669-21960 GCA_013400775.1 Chaetops frenatus | reverse complement strand
TGGAGGACACAGGAGTTGGATTTGGAGGACACAGATCTTGGATTTGGAGGGACACAAGAGTTGGATTTGGAGAGACACAAGAGTTGGATTTGGAGAGACAACAGGGCTTGGATTTTTGAGGGGCATGGGGCTGGATTTTGAGGACACAGGGCTTGGAGGGGCACAGGGGTTGTATTTGGAGGATACATGGCTTGGATTTTGAGGACACAGGAGTTGGATTTGGAGGACACAGGAGTTGGATTTGGAGGACACAGGGACTGGATTTGAAGGGACACAGGGCTTGGATTTGGAGGACAGGGCTTGGATTTGGAGGACACAGGGCTTGAAGGGACACAGGAGTTGGATTTGGAGGACACAGGAGTTGGATTGGAGCTGTGGGACACAGGGGATTTTCCTGCTCCCACTTCCCAGCAGAACACATTGGTGTGTTGGTGCCTGGCAGGCTTGCAAAAAAAAAACCTCCCATCAACCCTTAAATCCAAGGAATTTGTATTAACAACAAAACCTCCCAGGGAGGTTCCTCCTTTCGCATTCTTGGCAGGTAAAAGCAAACAAAACCTTGATTTTTCTAACCCGAAGGTGCCTGGTGTGCTGGTGAGGGAGTGAAGTGTAAATCCAAGAGCTCCAAGGACATTTTATTCCCACTTTTCAGCTGTGCTGGGCACTGAAAACCTCTCAGGTGTGGTGCTGTTTACCCTGAGATCGTTTTCCTGTCACAGCTGCTTTGCACACAGCTCCTTTGCAGTTCATTGTTTTCCACACAGCTCAAGTCCTTGGAGAGTTCCCTCCTTCCCCAGCTGCTTTGGAAGTTGGAAAATGGAACAGATCTGCCCTGCTGGCAGCAGTGATCACACTTCTTGCATTTTATCCACTCTCAGATATGTGCTTTTATCACCAAAAGTTGATTTTTAGTTTTTTTTTTTCTTCTTCCCTGCTTTATTTCACCCCTTTATTTTGATGGCAGTGTTGTCATTACTGGCTGGTTCTGGAGGGCTTTGTTTTAATTTTCCTTCAGCATTTTTTTTTAGGTAAAATATGGGTTCAATTTCCATGAGAAAAGGCTCCTGGTGTTTGGTCCAATCTTCCAAGAATCCCAAGTTCACCTCTGTGCAGTTAAAAGGATCCTCCCTCTTCCCCCATCACCCAGGGAGGAGGAAAATAAAAAGAAATTATTTTTTTCAATGATCTCCTGCCAAAAAATCTGAAATTAAATCTCAAAAAACCTCCCCTGCGTGTGCCACTGTCACTTCTGCTGGTGCCTTCCTTGTACAGAATGACAAATGTATAGACACACTCTGTATATGTTTGTATATATCCAAAAGTTTTATCTTTTTTTAACTTTTTTTTTTTTTTTTTCCTGCAAGGAGAAAAATCCCTCGCTGGGTAGGGGAAAAAAAAAAGTGGAATGAAAATTGTAATTTTTATGTTCATAATAAAAGAAATTTTATCTCCTTACGAGCGAATTGTAATTTTTATATTTGTAATAAAAGAAATTTTATCTCCTACGAGGAAAACGGAGTCCTTCACGTTTTAGGAGTGGGAAAATGGCTCACACATAATTTTTTTTTCTGGTTAGAAAGAATTAGGTGAAGGTGAACCACAGTGCCAACCAGGAATACAAAAACAAAGCCTTAAACAGCCTAAAAACTCCAGTTTTTAGGACAAGAAAAATTCCAGGTGGCCAAATCTTGCTTCAAAATCTTGCACCAAAAAGGGGCAGCTGTGACTGAAAAAGTCAGGCTGGGAGAGCTCCTGAAAGTGGGAATTGGAAGAAGAAATTGGGGTTTTATGGCTAAAATTGGGCTGCAGGTGCAATTTGCTACAGAAACAGCTAAAAAAAAAATTGGAAATTGGAAGAGGACTGGAGCTGGAAATGCACCCAGAGGGATTTTGTCTCTCTGGGATTGGGATCAGACACGTCCGTGTGTGTGGGGGAGGGTTTGGAAACACAAAAATCAAAGGTCTGAGGGGGAAACAGCTGCCCCAACACCGGGAACTTTCTGTTTCAGGCCACGGTTATTTTTGTGGGTCAGATTCTCAGTTCAAACATTTTTCTTGCTCTTTATTTGAGAATATTTTTGGGTCAGGGGTGGAGGAGCCAAAATGCAAAAATCCACCTGGATTTTGGGGCCTGGTGGGGCCTGGTGGGGCCTGTCCCAAGCAGGCCTCTTTCCCTCAGATGTTTTCAGGATGTTATTTTGGGCACAGAAAACACTAAACACCCTCTGAGGGCACCAAAACCACCTCAAAATTCCTCATTTTTCGTCATGGTTGTGGAAGAACCTCCTGGATATGAGAAGAAAGTGGTGGGGAACAGCAGGAGAAGCTGAGGGGAAGATGGGAACGTTCACTCCCGGCGCTGAGGAAATGGAGGAGCTGCCCTTTGGCTGTGGTGGTTTGGATCCTTTCCTGCCTCGGGAAGGGCTGGATTTTGAGGGGAAAAGGGAGGAAATCCATGGAAAAAAGGTGAATTAGCCAAGGTGGGGGGCCTGGGGTTGTAATTTCCAAGCCCCTCACAGGCCCTCGCTCCCCCCTCAAAGGGATCGTGGAGAAGATTTTTATGGAGAGGGATTTCCCCAATGGGATCATGGAGAAGATTTTTATGGAGAGGGATTTCCCCAATGGGATCATGGAGAGGTTTTTTTATGGAAAGATTTTTTTTCCAGTGGGATCATGGAGAGATTTTTTCCAGTGGGATCATGGGAGGTTTTTCTCCCATTGGGATCATGGAGAGGTTTTTTTTTCCAGTGGATCATGGAGAGGTTTTTTATGAAGAGCTTTTTTTTCCAGTAGGATCACGGAGAGGTTTTCTCCAAGTGGGATCAGGGAGAGTTTTTTTTCCAATGGGATCATGGGGAGGTTTTATATGGAAAGATTTTTTTTCCAATGGGATCATGGAGAGATTTTTTTATGGAGAGATTTTTTTTTTCCANTTTTTTCCAGTAGGATCACGGAGAGGTTTTCTCCAAGTGGGATCAGGGAGAGTTTTTTTTCCAATGGGATCATGGGGAGGTTTTATATGGAAAGATTTTTTTTCCAATGGGATCATGGAGAGATTTTTTTATGGAGAGGATTTTTTTTTCCAGTGGGATCATGGAGAGATTTTTTTATGGAGAGATTTTTTTTTCCAGTGGGATCATGGAGAGATTTTTTTATGGAGAGGTTTTTTTTTCCAATGGGATTGTGGAGAGGTTTTTTTATGGAGAAATTTTTTTTTCAATGGGATCATGGAGAGCTTTTTTTATGGAGAGGTTTTTTTTCCAATGGGATCATGGAGAGGTTTTTTATGGAGAGGTTTTTTTTCCAGTAGGATCATGGAGAGGTTTTTTTATCATGAGATTTTTTAAGGCCCCCTGTGCAAGCCCAGCCCAACAATAACCGAAATATCCCAATATTAACCAAAATATCCCAATATTAACTAAAATATCCCAATATTAACCTAATTATCCCAATGTCATTGTCCCTGTGTTCAGCACAAATCCAAAATACAGCCCTATTCCAGATACTGGGAAGGAAATCCCTTTGCTTGAAAAGATTTGATTTGATTTGATTTGATTATCTTAGTTTACTTTTGCATATTTGGATTTTATTTTAGTTCATTAATTTTTTTTTGCTTATTTGTATTTTATTATAGTTCATTATTTTTAAATATTTTTTTGAAAAAATCTCAAATACATTTAAAATGTTTCAAGACATCTTTAAACTATTTTAAAACAAATTCTGGAGTTAACTTTCCTCCCAAGTGGCTGGAATGGGGCTGGTTTTGTTTTGTGCTGAGCATGGGGTTGAAAATATTGAGCTTTTTTTGTTACAGCCAAGCAGAGCTATTTAAAAAGATGTAAAATACTGGAAATACTTGATTTATTAAGCCTGGTGGTGCAGGTCAGTGTCTCCAAAGGAAGAAGGATGTGGCTCCTCAGCTGTGGTACAGCTTCAGGTAGGCCTCTCTGCCTTGATTTTTCTGGAAATTTTTATCCATAGTCATCTAAAAAAAAAAACCACAAAAACAACTTTTCATTAATAACAATGGAAATGCTCCAGAAAAGGAAGGGCTGAGACCTAAATCTGTGCTTTAAATGAGATTTTCCATCCAGCAGAGCCACACGGGGCAGTGGAGGCTCCACTTTTCTCCCTTTGGGGGTGGAAACTTCCAGAGGAAATCTCTAAATAAAAGGGGTTTTTTTGAAGGCTTTTGCAAACAGGCATTTCCTGAGAGAAAATCACTTTGTGTCTTGTGCCCTGGGCAGGGAAAGATACCAAAAAATGGTGAAAGTGGGAAGTGAAAAGGAGATTTCCTCTCTCAGAAGATTTGAGGCAGGAAAAGATAACAAAAAAGTGAAGATACAAAGGAAATTTCCTCTCTCAGAAGATGGAGATGATACCAAAACATGGTAAAAGTGGGAATTAAAAGGAGATTTCCTCTCTCAGAAGCTTTGGGGCAGGAAAGGACAAAAAACCATGGTAAAATCAGGAATTTAAAAGGAAATTTCCTATCTCAGAGGCAGGAAAGGACAACAAAACGTGGTGAAAACAGGCATTAAAAAGGAAATTTCCTATCTCAGAGGCAGGAAAGGATAACAAAATGGGAAATAAAAAGGAGATTTCCTCTCTCAGAAGCCCTGAGCCAGCAATAACATCCCTGCATCCCCATCCTTACCTTCTGGACCTGCATTTTGACCATTTTCTGGGGTGGTGCTGGCACCGCAGCCCAGTCCGGAGCCCCAAACTTCATGGGCCAAGTGACTTTTCTGTTCAAAGGCTGGTCTATGTTGTAAGTTCCAGGCCTAAAGGAGACAGGCACCAGACAGCTCAGCTTTGGAGCTGGTTTTGGTGTTTGTAGTTCCAGAATTTACCTCCGTGGATCATCGAAAGCACAAATTATTCCTCAATAGCAACAAAAACGCCTCAGGAAAGGAAGATGCGGGACAGCACCGAGAACCTCGGCCTGGGTGTCGAAGCAGTTTTTGCTTCCAGCAGAGCCCCACGGGGCAGATCCATGGGAATTCCATCCTAAGCTGAAGCCTAAGGCAGGGAGAGCGTTTTGGAGACAGAAAGCTCTTTTTTTGGAGCTAAGAAGGCGCTTTTCTTCGGAGATTAAAAAAGCGCCTTTTCCGAGACGGAAACCTTTGCCGCCAACCCCATCGCCATCTCCCGTTTTGTGCGTTTCTTTCTCCCTGCTCGCGGTGGGAGAAGGATTTCAATTACCCAGGGTAGGATTCCCTTTCTGAGGGCCTGGTGGGGAATCGCGGGGTGCTGGAGGAAAAGGGAGCGCGGGCGGGCTGGCACCTCCTCTCATCGCTCGGGAAAGGCCCGTACGCGGCGGGGCCGGGGGTCACCGTCTGCAGGGGGGGGAAAAAAAGAAAAACAACCCCTCAGGATGGAGCGTTTTGATGCCAAAAAACCCCCACGTTCCCACAGCAGCAGCCAGGTGGGCTGTCACGGCCCTGCTGGGGAATATTTTGGTTGCTTTTTCCACCTTTTTTTTTTTTTTTGGTTCTCTCCTTACCCAAACCCTCAGCTGGAAGCGCGGGGCTGTCCTGGCTCCCATCACGTAGCCCCGGCTGCTCACAGGGCGGGTGCTTTCGGAGGATTTGAGGATGTTTTTCTGCAGTTTGAAAGGCAAAAAAAAAAANGAAAAGGAAAAAAAAAAAAAAAAAAAAAAATTTATTGGCATTTGAAAGATACAGTTGGCAGGGCAGAATTAGCTGAGCAGCAAATGGTATTCCTATTAAAGTTATTCCTCTTAATTCCCCCAATTTCTCACTATTGCGGAGCCTCGAGGAGTGGTTGGGAAAGGAGATAATTCCTTTTTCCAGGGGAATGTCAGGACATGCTGCAGTGGGTTTTCAGGGCAGGAGTGCATGAGAAGCAGATATTATTCCTACTACAATTATTCCTAATAATTCCCTTAATTTCTTACTATTGCAGACCCTTGAGGACTGGTTGGGACAGGAGACAATTCCTTTTTCCAAGTGGATGTGGAAACATCGTTCAGTGAGTTTGTGGGACAGGAGTGCATGAGCAGCAAACGTTCTTCCTAATAATTCCTTTAATTTCTCACTACTCCAGAACCCCAAGGACTGGTTGGGAAAGGAAATCATTCCTTTTTCCAGGTGGATGTGGAGACGTTCTTCAGTGGGTTTGCAGGGCAGAATTACATGAGCAGTAGATATTATTCTTATCAAAGTTATCCCTATTAATTCCCTTAATTTCTCACTACTGCAGAGCCTCGAGGACCGGTTGGGAAAGGAGATAAATCCCTTTTTCCAGGGGGATGTGGGGAAATCCTGCAGAGGGTTTGCGGGGCAGATGTGGCCCTACTGCTCCTGCGCCTTCTGTGAAGGAGCCCCAAAAATGAAAGAACAACTCACCTCTGGCCCCAGGTAACAGCCTGGCCCCAGCAAAGGGCTCCCCCGCACCCCTATCACCTCGATTCCCAGCCTGTCTGGGGCGAAGTAGTAGGGAAACATTTTCCTTTCTTGTGTTGTCCCAAAGGAAATGCTCTTCTGCCCACCTGGGGATGGGCACAGGGAAATGCCACCAGCGGGATAAACAAGAAAAAAGAGAGGAAAGAGTGACCACGTGCTGCTCTCTGTCCTCATCTCCCAGAATGGGGAACCTCCCACCTGACCCTGGATATTTGGGAGGGATCTCCCCTTTGGCTCTGAATGATCATTCCTGCCAAAAGGGGCTGATTTTCCCCAGCCTGAGCAAGGAATTGGGATCAGCCCCGTGCTGGGGAGGTGGCTGGGGAAGCCGATGGCACGGGGGAGGTGAAGGAGAAGAAAACACAGCCCACCTCTGCCAGCTCTCACCTTTCAGGTCGTGCCTCGCTGCCATCCTGGCCTGCCGGAGCTTCCCGGGATGGGCTCTGCGGGCTCCGGGAGTTACAGCCGCGGGGCAGGGGGACGGCAGCACGGGGAGGGAGCAGGGAGAAGCCCAGGATTCGGCATTTCCCTGCGGAATGTGCTGGGCTGGCTCCGGGGAGCAGCCTGAGGTTGTGATGTCACAGCCTTTGGGGATTGACAACAATTCCCCTCGCGGTTTCCAAGTGGCTGCCAGGGTAGGGCAGCAAAAAACCCTGCCTGGGATTCAATCCAAGCCCTTCCCCGAGCACAATGTCCTGAGAGACTCAGGAAGCACCAAAACATAAAGGACAAAAACGCGTTGAAACGGGAACTTTTTGGTTTTGCAGTTGTTGATTTATTAAATGATTCTTATTGTGTGCAATGGGATCAGAGGGATCAATGGGCTGGAACGGGATCGGGGTCTCCAGGGCCAGTCCCCACCATGGGCACTGCAGCTCCTCCTGCTCTCCCACTGCCACCTGCACCTCCAGCAGCTGCAGGGCCCTGAGGACTGCGCCGTGCTGAGCTCTGGCAGCCTGCAAAGAGAGCAGGAGTTGCCTTGGGGCAGGGATGATGTTTGAATGCCCCCTCCTCCCTGCCCCACTCCCACGGCCCCACAGCCTTTGGAGCCCACAGGAGGGGCACAAACCACATGTCCCTCCCTGGGTCACTCACGGCGCGTTCACAGCCCCAGGCCCTTCTTCAGGGTGGAGATCAGGGGGTATTTGCCCTCGTGGCAGAAAGTGCCAGTGAAGTCATCCAGGTCGATGGTCCAGACCATGGCCCCTCCAAAGTTGTTCTTCTTCAGCCAATCCACCTGTGGGGAGGAAAATCCCGGTGAGCCCCAGGAACTGATCCCACAGGAGGCTCCGGCCTGCTCCCAGCACAGCCCCCAGACCTTGAGGCCGAAGCTCCTGACGTTGTCGTAGCCGATCCATTCGCTGCCCTTGTAGGCATAGGGAACGTCCTCGGGGGCATCCCAAGCCTGGGTGGCTCCGGAGTTCAGGAAGCTGCAGATCTGGGGGAAAGGGCAGTGGGAATGTGGGCCCGGTCAGGAATTCCACGCTGGGAAGTCCCAGCAGTGTCCGTGCTGCCCTGGCGGTGCCGGGGCCGGTCCCACACGCACCTCGTAGTAAGCCAGGAGCCCGGCCTCCCCGGTGTAGGGTCCCGCAGGGCCAGGCCCGGAGGTTGGGGCTCCGATGGCGGTGTTGGATGGGTTCTGCAGGGTGAAGGTTTTCCCGTAGGTTGGGAATCCCACCAGCAGCTTCTGAGCCGGGGCGCCGTTGTTCTTCCAGTAGTTCATGGCGTATTCCTGGAAAAGCCAGCACGGGTCAGGCCCAGGCCGGGATGCGCTGTGGGAAGAGGAGCCCTGGGCCACAGGCCCCAAAGGCACTCACAACACTGAGGGTGCTGCCGGCACTGAACAGGGGGCTGTTCTCGCCCGTGGAGCCGTCCCAGGGCCCGTGGAAGTCGTAGGTCATCACGTGGATGTAATCCAGGTACCTGTGGGGAGCAGGGGCTGTGTCCTCACCTGAGGCACCAGGGCTGAGGGTGCCCACTCCCCCCTCCCAGCCCTGGCCACGGCTCCTCCCGCTGCACACGGAGCTCCCTCAGGGGCTCTCTGCAGCTTTCACTCGCAGGAACCCACCCCAGTGCCAGCAGTGACCCCGGGTCCGCCACTCACTTGCCCAGCTCAGCAATCTCGTAGCCAGCCTGGATGGTGGAAAGTCCCCCGGCCACAGCGGCGGTGACCATGAGCCGGGGCCGGTTGCTCTGCCTGGCTTCCTGCTCGAAGGCTGCCAGCATTTCCTGAGGGATCCCAGCACCAGGAATCACCCGTGGGCTCAGGAATGGGGCTTTGCAGCCACCCCGGCCTCAGGGGCCAGAGCTGGGCCCAGCAGAGCCCGGAGCCAAGCCCACCTTAACCAGGACAGTGAAGAGCCCCTTGTCCTGGGCTGGGCTACCCCTGGAGCCGGGGTATTCCCAGTCCAGGTCCAGCCCGTCAAATCCGTACTGACGCAGGAACCTGACCACAGAGTTGATGAAGGTCTGGCGGTTCTGGGGTGTGGAGACCATGGTGGTGAACCTGGGCAAGCAGAGCAGGACACAGTCAGGGTTGGGTTGGACACTCTGCCTCCTTTCCCTCCCTTTCCTGGCAGTCATTCTTGGGTGGAGCTGCTTTGAACTCACTTCTCTGTGCCAAAATTCCATCCTCCAATGGCCAGCAGGGTCTTCAGGTTCCTGTTCCTGCAAGGGAAGGGACAGGAGCCACCGTCACCCCAGGGTTTGGAGTCACCTTGGCCTTTGCAGACCAGGTCCTTTTGGTGGGAAAGGCCAAGGGTCAATGGGCAGCGCCCAGAGCCGCTGTCCCCGAGCTCAGGGGACGGGGCTGTCACCCTGCCCTGCCCTGCCCTGCCCCAGAGGGAGCAGCAGCCCTGCCCGAGGCTCCCAGCACTCACTGGTTCTTGAGGCCGTTGAAGGACTTGTACAGGGTCTCGTCGTTCCACTCGTAGGTGGTGATCTCATTGTTGTTCATGCCGGCGAAGGCGTAGATCAGGTGATTGCACAGGTTGGGGTCGATGTTCTCAGGGGTGTATTTGCCCTCACCAGGCCTGTACTGGGCCCAGTTGGTGAAGTAACAGGTCAGCACATAGGCAGTGCCTGCAGGAGACACAGGGCATGGAGGGGCCTGCAGTGCCCTGGGCACAGCCCGGCCCCTGCGGGCGCAGCATCCCCGCTGCTGCTGCTGCTGCTGCTGCTGCCGGGCAAGGCCGGGCCAGGGGCTCCCCGTGCGGGGCAGGAGCTCAGGGCAAGGGCAGCGGGGCCGGACAGCCCTGGGACACTGCCGGGCTCCCCGGGACAGCCCCGCACTCGGCGCCTTCCTCCTCCGGGCCCGGGCAGGGCTGGGGCCCGCAGCCTGCGCTGCCCTGCAGCTCCCGCCTCGGCCTCTGGGCCCCACACGGGCCCTCGGTGCCCGGGGGCAGCGGGGAGGCCGCGGGGAGCTCTGCAGGAGCTGCTGCAGGCAAGGAGCACCTACCGACGTGGGCGTTCAGCAGCAGGGCCAGGCCTGGCAGGGCACAAGGAAACAACAAAGTGGTCACTGTGGGCTCTCAGACATAAAAAGCTCTTGTGCAAGAATCAGTTCCTAGCTGAGGCAGAGAAGGGCTTCTAGAGAAGAGGCTGAAATTTCTCAAAGCGTTTCCAGAAAAATTTTTTAAATCATTTCAGGTAAAAACACAGAAAAGGAACCCAAACACATGCCAAAGCATTCATTTGATTTTTAGACTCCTATCTAAAAGCACATTTCTATGCCAGCCTGAAACAGACCCTGTCCATGTTCAAAGCACAACTGATCCCCAACAGCAGCAGCACTGAAGAAGCAAAGTTTCCCTCCCAGAAGGAAATTGTCAAAGCTTTGATAGAAAAGAAAGAGCAGCATTTTCATCCCTCCAACCCTCCCCTGCACAGGCAGCAGCAGAGTGACAGCGCCAGAGGCAGCAGGCCTGGGCAGGAGGGCAGAGAGCTCCAGTTTGCAGGGGCACTCACCGGTGAGCAGAGTGAGCTTGGCCATCTTGGACCAGGACTGGTGTGCTCAGGCTCTCTCCCACTTTTATACATTTCCCCCTTCTCCTGCCAATCTTACATAAACCAGGATGAACAAACATTACGAAACTTGGCACAGAGCGGTGCCACCAAATCTGACACCAGGACAATGGGCCTGAGCCCTCCAGCTGGAGGGGTCACTGCTGTGGGGCCGTGCCATGTCCTGGTGCTGCAAGGGCAGATAAAGAATGGGATTAGATTGCTGGGATTGTTCAAATGTTGTTTTTAACGACAGCTTTGTGTCCCTGCACAGGGACTGATGGTTGGAGTGTGTGACCTTGAGCTGTCCTTGAGCTCTTCCAGAGATGGTGGCACTACCAAAAGAAAGGTGTTGCACAAGGGTCTGGTCCCCTTGGGTTGATGGAAACAATGTGAGTCAGAATCAGCTTCTGCTGTGTTGGCCTCCCACTTGTTCTTGTGACCATGAGTGTCATGTAAAATTAGGGAAAGAAGATGACAAAAACAATGCTTCTTACAGCAGGATTTTTCTTTATCCAGTGCAGAATGACTCAGTAAAAAAAGTGGTTGTTCCTTAATGATGGGATTCCTTCTGTCTGCTTCCCTGATGTGAGGCCAGCTCAGCTGGGTGGGCAAGCACAGCTCACACCACCAAGATCTCTCTGTCCCAGCGTTGCCCACAGGGAAGATGCACCAGGAACAGCTCAGAGTGGTGGAACCTCTCTGCAACCCAGCACTGGGATAGTTGGAAGGTCCCTGTCTGCTGTTTTGGACTGGAATTCTTTCAGCAAGGACCAATTCTTGTGCCCTTTGTTACCTCCCACCACTCGCAGGGAACCCACAGCCAAACACCTTTGTTTTAACAGGAAAAGGGCAGGAAAAGTCCTGAAGGAAAAGTCCAGAATCTGAGTTTGTTACCCCCACATGAGGACACATCAGCGTCCTTGAGCCAGCCCCAAACGCTCTCCTTTCCACACCAAAACACCTTCCATGGATACCAGAGCTGAAAATGCTCCAGAGGTCACTGAGGGTGGGATTTTCCAGATCTATCCCAGTTGAATTTGTACCCTGTGACTTTATCAACCAAGAAAAACACTGGAAAAATATTCCTCAAGGATGTCATTCTGTTATCAGGCATATCCCACCCCGTGCCTGCACCAAATCCCAAAGGCTCAGGCTGGCACATTTTAATCTGCAGGTCAGCCAGCATCTGATATCAGGCTGTTTTCCAGGCTCCCATTCATCCAGGGCTGGGTGACCTCCTGGAAAGTCACCTTTGTGTCACCCCAACAGGAATTAAACAACATCCCAGAGCAGGGACACGGCCGTGTCCCCACTCCTGAGAGGGGAAAAGGGAAGAAATCCCTGGTCTCTTCACACAAGAGTGAGAGCTTGGAGGCTCCACCCAGACAGAAGATGAAAAGAAAAATGTGGAAATTATATTTTGAGGCATTTAGCAGATGGAGCTGCACTTAAGGAAAAACAGGAATGGTCAGGAACACAGTGGGGTCTCAGTTTGGGAAAGAGCTGAGCAGGAAGAGGAGGGGATAAATGTGAGAGGAAAATTAACCTGCTCCATGTTCTGGGGTCTCCCTTGTAGAGCTTGACCCCCAAGAAATAAAGAAACCTCCCCTGCTTCCCTGATGTGAGCCCAGCTCAGCTGGGTGTGCAAGCACAGCTCAGGCCACCAAGATCCCAACGTTGCCCACAGTGAGTGAGCCCAGATCCCAAATCCTCCAACATTCCCAGTGCTGGAGCCAGAGCCTCTCTCAGTCCTGCCTTGGGACGCTCCCACCAAGGACACCCAACCCTGGCAGAGCCCAAAGCTCTGGCCTGGCAGTGCCACCCCCTGGGGAAGGGCTCAAGGACAGCTCAAGGTCACACACTCCAACCATCAGTCCCTGTGCAGGGACACAAAGCTGTTAAATGTTAAAAACAACATTTGAACAATCCCAGCAATCTAATCCCATTCTTTATCTGCCCTTGCAGCACCAGGACATGGCACGGCCCCACAGCAGTGACCCCTCCAGCTGGAGGGCTCAGGCCCATTGTCCTGGTGTCAGATTTGGTGGCACTGCTCTGTGCCAAGTTTCGTAATGTTTGTCTGTGGTTGTTGATGCAAGATTGGCAGCAGGGAGGAACAGGGTATAAAAGTGGGAGAGAGCCTGAGCACACCAGTCCTGGTCCAAGATGGCCAAGCTCACTCTGCTCACCGGTGAGTGCCCCTGCAAACTGGAGCTCTCTGCCCTCCTGCCCAGGCCTGCTGCCTCTGGCACTGTCACTCTGCTGCTGCCTGTGCAGGGGAGGGTTGGAGGGATGAAAATGCTGCTCTCTCTTTTCTAGCAAAGCTTTGACAATTTCCTTCTGGGAGGGAAACTTTGCTTCTTCAGTGCTGCTGCTGTTGGGGATCAGTTGTGCTTTGAACATGGACAGGGTCTGTTTCAGGCTGGCATAGAAATGTGCTTTTAGATAGGAGTCTAAAAATCAAATGAATGCTTTGGCATGTGTTTGGGTTCCTTTTCTGTGTTTTTACCTGAAATGATTTAAAAAATTTTTCTGGAAACGCTTTGAGAAATTTCAGCCTCTTCTCTAGAAGCCCTTCTCTGCCTCAGCTAGGAACTGATTCTTGCACAAGAGCTTTTTATGTCTGAGAGCCCACAGTGACCACTTTGTTGTTTCCTTGTGCCCTGCCAGGCCTGGCCCTGCTGCTGAACGCCCACGTCGGTAGGTGCTCCTTGCCTGCAGCAGCTCCTGCAGAGCTCCCCGCGGCCTCCCCGCTGCCCCCGGGCACCGAGGGCCCGTGTGGGGCCCAGAGGCCGAGGCGGGAGCTGCAGGGCAGCGCAGGCTGCGGGCCCCAGCCCTGCCCGGGCCCGGAGGAGGAAGGCGCCGAGTGCGGGGCTGTCCCGGGGAGCCCGGCAGTGTCCCAGGGCTGTCCGGCCCCGCTGCCCTTGCCCCGAGCTCCTGCCCCGCACGGGGAGCCCCTGGCCCGGCCTTGCCCGGCAGCAGCAGCAGCAGCAGCAGCAGCGGGGATGCTGCGCCCGCAGGGGCCGGGCTGTGCCCAGGGCACTGCAGGCCCCTCCATGCCCTGTGTCTCCCGCAGGCACTGCCTATGTGCTGACCTGTTACTTCACCAACTGGGCCCAGTACAGGCCCGGCCTGGGCAAGTACACCCCCGAAAATGTCGATCCCTGCCTGTGCAACCACCTGATCTACGCCTTCGCCGGCATGAACAACAACGAGATCACCACCTACGAGTGGAACGACGAGACCCTGTACAAGTCCTTCAACGGCCTCAAGAACCAGTGAGTGCTGGGAGCCTCGGGCAGGGCTGCTGCTCCCTCCCAGTGCTGCCCTGTGCTCCAGTCCCTGCACGGTGACAGCGGCTCTGGGCGAGGGATGCTGAGAGAAGAGGGAGAGAGACACGGGCAGGGCAGGGCAGGGTGACAGCCCAGTCCTCTATGCACGGGGACAGCGGCTGTGGGTGCTGTGGCCATGCAATAACTCACGTTCCTGTTCCTTGCAGGAACAAGGATCTGAAGACCCTGCTGGCCATTGGAGGATGGAATTTCGGCACACAGAAGTGAGTTCAAACCATGTCCTGCCCTAAACAGCAACCTGGAAAGAGAACGAGAGGAGCAAGATTCTCCAACCTAACGCCAACTCTGTCCTGCTCTGCTTGCCCAGGTTCACCACCATGGTCTCCACACCCCAGAACCGCCAGACCTTCATCAAGTCCGTCATCAAATTCCTGCGCCAGTATCAGTTTGATGGGCTGGACCTGGACTGGGAATACCCCGGCTCCAGGGGTAGCCCAGCCCAGGACAAGGGGCTCTTCACTGTCCTGGTTAAGGTGGGCTTGGCTCTGGGCCTGTGAGCTCTGGGTGGATGCAAAGCCCCATCCCAGAGCCCCCCGGGTGATTCCTGCCCCTCGGATCCCTCAGGAAATGCTGGAAGCCTTTGAGCAGGAAGCCAAACAGACCAACCAGCCCAGGCTCATGGTCACTGCTGCCGTTGCTGCCGGACTTTCCACCATCCAGGCCGGCTACGAGATTGCTGAGATTGGCAAGTGAGTGGCAAACCTGGGTGGGATTTGAGGGGTTTCCTGGAAGAGCTGAAGTGAAAGAGGCCCTGAGGGAGAGGGCCTGTGGAGAGGGGGGACAGGCCACCCTCAGCTCTGGTGCCTCAGGTGAGGACACAGCCCTGCTCCCCACAGGTACCTGGATTACATCCACGTGATGACCTACGACTTCCACGGCTCCTGGGAGAGGAACACTGGCGAGAACAGCCCCCTGTACGCCGGCCCTGCTGACACCGGGGACTACAAATACTTCAACGTTGTGAGTGGCTTTGTGGGACGCTCACAGGTCTCAGATCCCCGACGGGGGGCGGCTCCCCCGAGGAGATTTCGAGGAATTCATCCTGCAAATCCCAGCAAAGATTTGAACGGGGCTGGTTTCTTGCAGGAATACGCCATGAATTACTGGAAGAGCAATGGTGCCCCAGCTGAGAAGCTCCTTGTGGGATTCCCAACCTACGGAAAGAGCTTCACCCTGCAGAACCCATCCGACACCTCCGTTGGAGCTCCAGCATCCGGCCCCGGCCCCGCTGGGCCCTACACCAGGGAGGCTGGAACACTGGCTTACTACGAGGTAGGGATGTTTCATTACATTCCATTCTCAAATCGTTTGAAGGAATTCATCAGGAAGATCCCATGGAGTTTTCTGCGTGGCTCGGACACAAAGCTATCCATGGAATCGCTAGGAAAAAAGTTACCTACTGAGGGACCAGGGAAACAGCACAAAACCAGAGGATAAAAGACAGCAGCAGAGCCTGGGCTTTTCCCTTTTTTTTTTTTGTGGATAACATTCCTGCTTCCTTCTCCCCAGATCTGCAGTCTCCTGAGCTCCGGAGCCACCCAGGCTTGGGATGAACCCCAGGACGTTCCCTACGCCTACAAGGGCAGCGAATGGGTCGGCTACGACAACGTCAAGAGCTTTGGCCTCAAGGTCTGGGGGCTGTGCTGGGAGCAGGCCGGAGCCTCCTGTGGGATCAGTTCCTGGGGCTCACCGGGATTTTCCTCCCCACAGGTGGATTGGCTGAAGAAGAACAACTTTGGAGGTGCCATGGTCTGGGCCCTGGACATGGATGACTTCACTGGGGAATTCTGCAAGGAAGGCAAATACCCCCTGATCTCCACCCTGAAGAAGGGCCTGGGGCTGGAGAGCGGCGGTGAGTGGCTCCAGGAGAGTGGGAGCAGCCCCTTGATGGAGACTCCCAAAATTCCTATGGAGGGATGGGAGGGATGAAACACTTTCAGCCCTTTCCTGGTTTAATTCCAGACTGTGCTCCCCTCTCCTCCCATTTGAGGCTCCTACCACCACCCGCGGGAGCAGCTCCTTGATGGAGCCTCCCAACCTTCCTATGGAGGTGTGGGAAGGAATGAAACACCAGGAACATGAAAATAAACCTTTTCCTGGTTTAATTCTTGAATTCCAGACTGCATTTCGCCTGCTGAGCCCCTGCCTCCCATCACTGAGGCTCCCACCACCACCAGCGCGAGCAGCTCCTTGATGGAGCCTCCCAACCTTCCTACAGAGGTGTGGGAAGGACAAAACACCAGGAACATGAAAATAAACCTTTTCCTGCTTTAATTTTTGAATTCCAGACTGCGTTCCCCCTGCTGAGCCCCTGCCTCCCATCACTGAGGCTCCCACCACCACCAGCGGCGGCTCCGGCGGCTCCGGCGGCTCCGGATTCTGCGCCGGGAAACCCAACGGGATCTACGCCGACCCCGACAACAACAGGAACTTCTTCAACTGCCTGAACGGCCAGACCTTCGTGCAGAGCTGTGAGCAGGGCCTGGTCTTCGACCCCGTCTGCTCCTGCTGCAACTGGCCCCAGTGATCCCAAGCCCTTTCCAGCCTAATCCGTGCCTCGGATCCAATTGTGTGCAATAATGATGATTAAATAAAGCTTTCTGCAAGCAATCCTCCTGTCTTTTGTTTTTATTTTTGGCTTTTCTCGTGGTCTTGGCTCTCTGGGAATCCCGGAGCGCGTGGCTATTAAAATTCCCGACAGCAGGTGTCGATGTTGCCTGCTCTTCTTGGTAGCCGGTGGAGGGATTTTCCAGGAGTCTTCCGGCAACATTTGGAGAAGAAAAGTGGTTGCAGGCCAGAAAGCTGAGTTGTTGTTTCTCTTTGTTAAATCAGAAATCGAGATCTGAGGTGAGGAGGAATTTTTTTAGCAGTTTTGGATAGAAATGGAGCACTTTGTCCTTGCCATAGGGGAAAAAAACCCCCGGGATAAAGGCAGTTTGTTTCTCCAAGGTTTTAAAGCCTGGGTAAGACATGGAATCATGAAATCTCAGACTAGTTGGGGTTAGAAGAGACCTTAAAGCTCATCCCATTCCAGTCCCATGGGCAGGGACAGCTTCCACTGTCCCAGGCTGCTCCCAGCCCTGTCCAGCCTGGCCTTGGGCACTGCCAGGGATCCAGGGGCAGCCACAGCTGCTCTGGGAAATCTATTCCAGCCCCTCCCCACCCTCACAGGCAAGAATTTCTCCCTCATATCCCATCCAACCCCGCCCTTCTTCATCCTAAGGCCATTCCCCCTTTTCCTGTCACTCCAGGCCCTTGTCCAAAGTCCCTCTCCAAGACATGACTGGTTTAGTGTTAAAGAGAAATTATTAAACACATCCACCCAGAACCTCACCCAACCCTGCCAGGATGCCTGGTGAGGCTTTAATCCATTTATTTCCATGCCCAGGAATCCCATCCCCTCCAGCAGAGCACCCCAGAGCCTCAGCAGAGATAAATCCACCCTTTTTTGGCCATCTCAGATGTCCCATCACGTCACCCCTGCGCGCGTCCGTCCTTCCCTGGGCGCACACGGAGCTGCTGGAGCTGCTGGAACAGGGGCAAGGAGGTGACAGCAGCACTGGCAGGGCTGGAATCTGCTCAGCTGCCTCAGGAGAGGGATTTGGGAGCTGGCCTGGTCCCAGTTTCTTCCTGTTCTGCCAAAGAGAACATTTGGGGTGGCTGCCGTGAGATCCATCCTGTGGGAAGCCCTGGATGAAGGTCCAGCATCATCACCGGAGGTGTAGCACAGAATCCCAAAATCCCTGAGGTGGGAAAAGCTCTCCAGGACCATCGAGTCCAAGCTGTGCCCGATCCCCACCTTGTCACCAGCCCAGGAGTTCCTTGGACACCTCCAGGGATGGGGATTCCACCCCCACACGGTCCCTCCATGCACAGCAAATACCTGGCAGCTGCTTTGGGCCCGAGTCGTGGCAAGAAAGTTTTAAAATTCCTCAAATTCCCTCCTCCCAAAGGTAACAGGTCTCGGTCAGGACTCCCAAAATTCTTGGTCAGGACTCCCAAAATCCTAGGTCAGGACTCCCAAAATTCTTGGTCAGGACTCCCAAAATCCTTGGTCAGGACTCCCAAAATGCTTGGTCAGGACTCCCAAAATCCTTGGTCAGGACTTCCAAAATCCTTGGTCAGGGCTCCCAAAATCCTTGGTCAGGGCTCCCAAAGGTCTTGGTCAGGAGATCCATGAAGTTCAGGGCATTCCTCCTGTTTGGGACAGCCAGGGAAGCTCCTTTCTCTGAGTCCCACCAGCTCAGTGGAAAGAGCTTTTTTTTTTCCCCCAGCTCTTTTCCCCAGTCCCAGCTCCTCGCTCCTCTGCTCCCATCTTCCCCTGGCACCGATTTCCCTTCTCTCCACAGCTCATGGAAGAAGCGCTGATTTTCAGATCCCAGCCCTCCCCTCGCTGCCGGGGGAGATTCCTGCCTCCCTCATTCCCAGAAATGCCAGCTCTGACTCACCCTGGTGAGGAAATGCTGCAGCCATTCCCCCCCACCCCCCCCCCGCTGCCTTTTCTTCACCTCTTGTCCCCGGGGATGTTTTACGAGGGCTCTGAAGGGTTTTTTTTTTTCCATGAGGATTCCAGGCGGTGCTGCCGTCTCCCACCGTCCATTCCTCCCAATCTTTCCTCATTCCTCGTTTCCCCCCCTCCCCGGCTCGGAGCTGCTGCCATCGGGCTCTGTGGACAAATCTCGAGCCTCTCTGATGAAATCCCACTGGGTTTCTGCCCGTCCTGGTCCCCAGACAACCCTGGCTCTGCTCTGCATTCCCTGGAGCTCAGCATCGCCTTCCCTGTGCTGGTGAACTCCAGGGAGCTCCTGGGAATGGGCTGCAGGCCCTTCCACCTATCCCCAGATCAATCCCCACGTTATTCCCTGCCTTTCCAGGCCTTCAGGCACATTCCCAAATCCTTTCCCTGCACATAAATACCTGCATGCCCAGGTGGGAAATATCTCCATGCTCTGGTGGGAGAAAGAACTTCAGAAATGCTGGTTTCACATGAATGAGAAGGCACAGGGGTGTTGTTTTGGCTGAGGAAATACCTCGTGGATAATTGGAGCTTTGC
Source organism: Chaetops frenatus (assembly GCA_013400775.1). Lineage (NCBI taxonomy): Eukaryota > Metazoa > Chordata > Aves > Passeriformes > Picathartidae > Chaetops > Chaetops frenatus. Next base: position 3,121 of record VZTR01019359.1, on the reverse strand, counting down.
TTCACTGGATTTTCCTTTATTTATTTTTTTATGGGCCTTATGTTGCATGAAAATTATTATTTTATATATATATATACAGCCTGATCTTTTAAAAATTGGATTTATTAAAGTGTGTAATCTCCCCAAATCCATTTAGGGCTGGTAACGCATCTCCCAGCCTGAGCTCACGTCAGCTGTTATTTGGGGAAAAATATCAGCACCGGGCAGACCCTGAGCTGCTTCCAGCCAGGATTCCACACTGGAGCTCCCACCATGGAGCAGGACCTGTTTTCCATCCTGACCCTCCCCATCCTCTGCCAGGGAAGCACCAGATGCCCTGGACTGGCAGCTGGGACAAACTGGGAGAGCTGGAGGTTAATCCATCCCCCAGCACGGGGATGTGAGGACAATATCCTGCTTTTCATCCCTTTTTTTTTTTTTTTTTTTTCCGAAGTTTAGACCTCACCAGGACCTCGGAAGAGCCTCCCTTGTCCTCCTGAACCCTTCCGAGGATGCTCTGCCCCCACAGCCCCATCCCAGCTCATCTAATTACAGCTGAAACCCTGCTGGTGAGGCAACATCTGCCCATTCCCGATTAATCCGTGCTGCCGAGCCCCAGAACCGGAGCCATCTGGGCAGGGGAGGAGGATAAACTTCCCATGAAACATTTACAGCAACATCGAGGCAACTGTTGCTGAGAGAGCCCAGCTGATCCTGCCTTTCCAACATCCACGCTGCAAAAAAAAACCCCAAACAACCCGGGAAAATAAAATTAAAGGGTCTAAAAACGGCTGTGGATCATCATATCCTGCCCTCCCTGGGGTGTGAACTCCTCTCATTCCCATCCACAAATTCCTGCTGGGTTAAAAGAAAGGATTTTTAATAATTTAATAACGATTTGGCCCTGGTTTGTGCAATCAAATAGCCTTTAAATAAAACATTCCCTGCTGGAGCAGGTGCCTTTCAACCTTCCCAGGTTTAAAATAGCTCCGGAGTCAGGCTGAGCCCCCAGTTCAGCTTTCCTGAGCGGGGTTTAACGTGACCTTAATTCAGGCAGGGACATCGTCTCCATTTGGAAACAGCAATTTTCCTTCCTAATCTTGCTGGGTGGACTTTTATCTCCCACCCTTTTTTCCCACTCAAGGTTTTTTTGGGACAGAATATCCCATTCCCTCACCAGTGGCTAGGTCAGCAGAGCCTAAAAACCTTCATGAAAATTAAGGAATGGAGCCAGAAATTGGGAATATTTCAAGGAGGAGGGTTGGGGGATTATGGATTTAAGGGGGTGAGGAGTTTTATGGGGACCACGAAATTCCAGGGTTTCAATTGTTGGGCCCCTCAAAGGAATGGAGCTGGAGAAGGATCTGGAAAGGATCCAGAGGATCTTTGGAAGAGCCTTTCCTTCCCTGAGCTCAGGGATACAGGAGCTTCCTGTCCCAGGACTTTTGGGTCCCTTCCAACCCAGCCCAGTCTGGGATTCCTGGAGTCACCTGGAGCAAATTCAGCAAAAAAAAAAACAACCCAAACCAAAACAACAACAACAAAAAAACCCCCTCTGGAATATCACAGCCTGGGGAGAAAACCCCAGGCTGAGGAGGTGAAAGGGATAAAAGAGAAATTCCTCAAAGGAACTCCTGGCACTCTGGGCTGTGCTGGGAGCAGAGGGATTCGGGGTGTTTGGATCTGGTTGGGATCAGAATTTGTGGGAGTGGGGAAGGTGGAGAGAGGGAATTGCCCTGGGTTCTGTCTGGAATTCCTGGTTTTCACTGCAGGGCCTCTCCTGGGGCTGCTCTGGGAGCATCCAGGGAGGCTCCCAGCGTTTCGGAGGAGAGGAGGAAGTGGAAGTGGGAATTTTTGTATGATAATTTCTTGGATCAGGCAAGGTTTTCCCTCAAGGATCAGATCCAGGGAAGGGGCTTCCTTCCTATTTCCTGCTCCTGTAATTGAAACACAGGGAAGCAAACACCCCCCAGTCCCATCCATAACTGGGACACGGGACAGGACCTGTTTTCCCACTGACAATTCCCATTATCGGCCAGGAAAAACCTGGGATTGGAATTGGGATTGGATCTCTCCTATTCCTTCCTCATTTCCAGGCTGGATTCAGCCCCCTTTTCCTGGATGTTTCTCTCTCCTCTTCTATTCCCTGCTCCTTTACTTCACCCACAGGGAAGTGAACACCCCCTGCTCCCAGCCATAACTGGGACACAGAACAGGACCTGTTTTCCTCTGACAATTCCCATTCTCTGCCAGGAAAAAACTGGGATTGGATCTCTCCCATCCCTTCCTCATTTCCAGGCTGGATTCAGCCCCCTTTTCCTGGATGTTTCTCTCTCCTCTTCTATTTCCTGCTCCTGTAATTCACCCACAGGGAAGTGAACACCCCCCAGTCCCATCCATAACTGGGACAGGACCTGTTTTCCCCTGACAATTCCCAGGAGATTGGAATTGGATCTCTCCTATTCCTTCCTCA
>VZTR01019358.1:8180-21854 GCA_013400775.1 Chaetops frenatus | reverse complement strand
GCCCGGGAGAGGGGAGGGCCGGGAGCCCCCTTCTGGAGTTCCATTCTCCTCTCCCTCAGGCAGGGAGGGGGAAGCAAAAACAACCTCAGAGCAACAGCAGCACTGCCCGAGGTAGGGGAGGGGGTGGGGGGGAACCCAGCAGGGCCCTCGGCCGCAGCCCCGGCACGGCCCCAGAGCGGCCGGCCGGGGCCATGCTGGAGTTACCTTCCACGCGGACGGAAGTAGAAGAGGGCTTCCAACTTCCCGCTCCTAAAAAAAATGTAAGCTTCGCAAAGACGCCTCTAATTTCAAGTGGCTACATGAGGTGCCCATCTTAAAATTAGCCAATCCGTGGGCTCCTCACCTCTGCTGGAAACTGTCCCGGCGGAAGTAGGAAAACAAAGAAACCCCCCCCAGGAAGGGGAAAAAAAGTTGTTGTCCTTTAAACCACAACAGACATAAAATAATGAAAAGTATGAAGATGCTGGAAGGGAGGAACAGAGTTTCTTCTCCTTTCTGTTGGTCAGGAATTTGTCTTCAAGTGAGTAAAAGTCATAATGTCATAATCTGGGAAGAAGAGATACTTTACTGAAACATTGCTGACCATGAGTCTTAGTATTATTGCTACTTATTGAGGAATGCCTAGTGTCTAGAGTATGGAATTATTTTCATGTTTTGGCTAGTCCTGGGTAGCCTAGATTTGATCAGCTTCTGGAGTAGCTGTTTCTGGGATGAACCACTGACCTGCTAACCTCTGTCGTTTCCTGGGGGTAAATATGAACATCAGTCTTACCAGAAATAAGATGTAGATTTTAAGTTGATGTTCATTCCATATGTTTGGTTGTTTTGATGTTGGGAAAGTCAGTTAGTAAACATGTTTGCTACTAGTGATTTGTGATAAAATACCAAGCTTGAAAACCTGTGTTAGATAAGTGAATCAGTATCACCATGGGAAATGGTGAATGATGAACAGGATGCAGACAAAGTGTGCTTTTGCTGCATGGGAGCTTGTTTAGAAATAGTAAGTTGGTGTGTTTTTTGTCAGAATCAACCCATGTCACTAGTTTAAGGCCTGTACACAAAAATCGAAGTAAAATGTTTGGTTTAGTTGATTATGGTTTTGCATGTTTGAGCAGGACTTGATATTGGAATAGATCTCCTGAGAGGATTTCTTAAAAAACGCACACACAGGCACATACATATTCATTCTTGATCCTGTATGGTTTATTTCAAGTATGTATTGCTTCAGCATTGGAAAACCTAAGCATTATGAAATTCCTTATGATTTAATCATGCAAAATGACTAGAGAATAGACAAGAATAGTCTTGAGTCCAAGACGTTTCCTAAAATTAGTTCCAGTAATTTTAAAGTATTTTGAAAATATATTGTTAAATAATTGCATGAAATGTTTGCAAAAAGCATTCAACTATTTGTCCTTTTGTTATAAAATAGTATGAAATAGAGGCACTGCAGACTTTTTTCCTCTCCCTAAGTCATTACTGTGGTATCTAACACTGTTTAAAACCAAGGGTGATAATTGGTCATTCAGATTTCATACAAGAACTAGCAGTGGTGGATTGTTTTGTTGTGTTTCTGTAGATAATCCATATTTATCAAGCAGTATATATTTTATATCCTCTACGGGTAAATTAATAGTTCAAATAATGTTTTCCTTATTATTTCTATATTCATCAACTGTGAAAAGAGCTGCCCCGTGTCTTCACAGAAGCATTCCAGGGATGTGATGTTTAGGTGGCGTGTCTGGATGCAAATTTAAGCATCCAGTTTTGAATAAAGATTTGCAAAGTAATTATGATACAGTTTGCAATCAATGCAGGTGGAGAGTAGAGGTACTTATGAAACTGTAAACATATATTTTCTGTCTTATGGTAATCCTGGTTTCAAATATTTGCCTGAATAGTTTTGCTTTTCAGTAATTTTCTGTTATTTAATTTTATATATGTGCTTATGATACCATTTCTGTAACTATACCTTTGTTTCATTTTACAGAGGAAATAAAGGCTGAAACAGAAAAACAAAGGTATGTAATAGTTTGTCATATTAAGTGATAGAGCTTTTAACATCTTAAAATGTGTACTATACTTATTCTGCACAGAGAGTATGGGATCTCACTAAAAAGCATTTTCAACGCATTTTGGGTGGTTGTTGGTGTCTGGAAATGTACAGATAGTGCTGCTTTGTGGGACTGGCTGTTCTGGTGCAAGGCACAGGGATTGGGGGAGGCAGCAGAAGGTAGCTTAGAGGGAGCAGGATGGTACTGTCTGACCAGGGGGCATCAGAAATGAGGATCAAAGTTGGAAAAGATCTTTGTGGATGGCACAGAAACTTCTGTCAGTATATTGGTGGAAGAGCCTTGAAGGTAAATTCAGAGAAGGAGGAAGAATGCAGATAAAAGACTTGAAGTGAGTGGTCAAGCGGAGGAGATTCAGGTGAGGAAGTGGGAACTAGCAGAGAAAAGTAATGTAACTGGAAAGGACCTTGCTAGGGAATAGGTGTAGATTTGTGAAGGCAGTTCCTCTACAAGGGAAGGTAAAACCAAAAATTGACATTTAGCAGTCTTTTGCTGTCAAGAAACTTTCAAGTATTGATAAGCTGTGGAATCTGTTATTGGTATTTCATTACATGTTCTACAGGATCATCTTCCTCATCCAGTGTACATTCCTAACTCTCAGTCAGGGCCGTGTGGTGAAGACTGTTCATACCACTTGTTGAAAGAATTGGATCAGTGGGTGAAACTGAGAATGAAAGTGTTCTTAGGCTGCTTCGGGATCTCTGTTCTGCCATGTGACTGCACTTCAGCTTAGGGCAAATCATTTAAACCACAGCTGTCAAAGTTGGATGGTAATGATTTCTGCTTCATTTGTTGAATATTTGAGCAGAAACCTACAATTTTGTTTTGGAAAACAGAATCACTTCTAGCTGGAATAAAGTCAGTGGGAACTTTGTTTCAGAAGATATAAAGGAAAACTTCATATCAAATATGCTGAAAAATTTAGTCTTGCAGCTTATCAAATTGGGCACATAAAACTTAGTGGGTGCATCTGACTGAGACTGCTTTGCTTCCACAAAATAAAGTCAATACAATAAGCTTAGAGTAAGATTGTAAAAATAAATTTAATATTTATGTAGTGTTAAGAAAATGTTGCATCCAGCACTACAAGATTGTCTCACACAGAAAGGAATAATGTGAATTTATAATAGGTTTTTCTTAGAATGGTATAAATAAAGTGGAAGTCCACATAGTGAAGCATGATAAGAAAAAATACTTTATGTTAAATATTCAGTGAGAGATATTTGTTCTGGGCACTGAATAAGGAAAAGTAGTATTTGGTCCTGTGGTTAAATGTCATGCTAAAACTAATGAGACCACAGAATTTAAACCGTTTATACAAATACGGTTGAGCCATTTCTGAACTTCAGGTGCATAATTTCTGCCCTGTAATGTCTGAAGCTGTGATTTTCTTGGGGGTAGAATGTGTATGTCTTATCTTCCGATATGCTTTTTCTAAATAGATTTTGATTTCTTCAGTGCTGTCTTTACTTTGACAATAGCCTTTTGCTGCTGTGAAGGCTTTGCTGGACTTGGAAATTGTGAATGAACTTCTCTATTCATACTGTAGAGTCTAATTTTTTTAGATACAGTAGAAAATACTGTTTTTCTAGACCTTAGAATACAGAAACTTCCTAGTCTATTAAATTATTTTCAGGTTCTTACTTCTGGAACTTAATAAGATATTTCTAATTATGAGTCTTTAAATTTTTCCAGACTCAGTTCAAGGTGACTGATCTCAGTTAACCTGGAATGCACTAAAGAATAGATAATTTCCACTTTCCAGGAATTTTGCATGGAAAACAGCTCCTTTTGTTCTATTTGTTTTTTAAACAGAACTGGTATTTGGTAGTGGAGTAGAGAGGAAGGGAAAAGTACAAGCTGATTTATGTAACCATTACACAGCAAATACTGCCAAAATAATTTTCCAGATCCATTGTTTGATACATACCTTAGCCTTTCTCTATAACTAATAAATAAATATCAGCATATTTCATAATTCTCATGCTGTGTAGATGCCTTGTTGGAAGAAAGTTTTGGGGATAGTTCCTGGGTTTAGAAGCAATTCACTGACATTAAGAAGAAAAGTCCTTTTGAGTTTCTCTTCTCTTCTCCCCTCCCTGCTGTCCCCTTCCTTACAGTATCAGAAGCGTGATAAGCTTACTGAGTTGCTTTTCCAGTGACAAATGTGCATCATCTTCCATATTTAATATCGTGCCCATTTTAAAATAGCTTTCAATTAAGAGACACTCCAGGCTTATGCAGTAGCTTCCTGTGGCATGGGTTCTTCATTTTAGGAATCTCATCATGGCCTGCTCCTTGTTTTGAACAATTCTGGGCTTATTTCCAGAGTGCTCTTTTTAACTTAATTTTAATGGTTTCAGTGCACATAATCACTGGATGAGGAACAGTCTTGTCATAAGACATGAGCAACAGATAACTGCCATTTCATTCCTCAGAGTAAAGCTTTTATAGGAATATCAGAGAGATTTAAGAACGTAGAAGAATCATGTACTTCCTCTGCAACTTCTCTGATTAGGGTGTTGTTCAAAAGACCTCTGCTTCCAGCAAAACAATACAGAGCAATAAGTAAAGTTATGCATCCAACAGAAAAACGGACCTCTACTTTTCTTCAGGAAAAAACTGTGTAGGGATAAATTCTTAGAAGTTCAAAAGAGATGTAGTCAGTAGAAAGTAGCATTTTTAATACTAATTATTCACTCTTAAGACTTAGAATTTGGGTGCCCTTTTTAAGCAACCTAAACAAGATCTATTTGAATGTGGTGACAGATATAATCTCAAGGACAATCCAGCCTGCTCCTTGAAAAGCTGGAACTAATTTATATTGATTAGTTTAAGGCCCACTCCATAATGTGTGGGACTGCAATTATGCTTTGGATTTATAATAAACTCTTAGCAGTTCATTCTTCTACTTCAGAAACATGAAATTGAATGCATTCCTTAAAGCATCTGATTTAATTAGCAACATGCATAGGAGCTGCATTTGAAAGCAGTTGTTCTAAAAAGATCTGTTTGAATTACTGCAAGAATTCTGTAAGCCTTCGTGACAAAATGTGACATTTTGCACTTCTTTTAATACTGCTTATCAAGTCTGTGTAGTGTAGTTTACCTTTATCTCAAGATACCTATGTGTGCACAAAAAAGGTTAATAGTGCTTTATATAAAGGTGATGAGTTACTCTGTGAAATGAAAAATCTGAGCATCTTGCATTGATGCACTCAAATTAGTGAAAAATGACCCGTTCTAATTATTCTTTTGTGGTAAGTATTAATGTGCACGACGTTTCTAAAGGTGCTGTAATCAATAAAACTTCACCAGCTCATAATTTCCTTGCTTTTGTACAGGTAGTAATTTCAGATAATTTACCTAAGTGAGAAATGTTGGCAACCACCGAACTTTTAAATTAAGTGGTGTTACCTGAAGCAGAGATTAAGATAAAGGTTCACCTTATTTTGTTTTGTTAGTTTGTTGCTTTTGCCAGTCTAGTAAGGGGAGTCCTTTGGCATTTCAGAGGAAGCAAGTCTTTATGCCTCCAAACCAGCAGGTGCCACTTGATATCCCCTGAGTGTGCAAATGGGTCAATTTGCCTGGTCCACAGAGGAGCCAGAAAAGGTGTTAAGAATACTTTACGTGTTACTGTTGTTAGAAGTTAGCATTTCCTGACATTAATTTCCTTGATATTTTATTTTATTCATAAACATAGTAGTGGCAAGAACTGTTTGTGTGATCACTTTATAGTATTCTAATACAGTCATTCTGTTTAGTCCCCCTCATGGAGAAGCGAAGTCTGGTTCAAGCACTCTTCCACCTGTGAAATCAAAGACAAGCTTCATTGAAGCAGACAAATACTTCCTACCATTTGAATTGGCATGCCAGTCTAAGTGCCCGAGGATTGTCAGTACATCTCTAGATTGTTTACAGGTCTGTATGAAGATGAGTTTTAACTATCAACTGTAAAATCCTATTGCTTTGGAGGGGGAGTACAGTTATATGTAATAAATGATGTCATGGCATTTTTATTATTTTACTTGATTGCACACAGAACCAAATAGAATGTATTTCTCACAAAAGGTGAATGTATGCCTTATTTATTATGTAGTGTATGTATGCAGTTCTTTGTGTATATATGTTTTATCACAGTTACCTGTTGGGTTATGTACAGCTACCTATTTTCATGTGTTTAAATATGTGTTGAGTTAACACAGCAGGTATAGCATTAGCAAATTCATTCTATGCTATTTATAATTGCAGTAAATTTCTTTCAGTTTGAGATGTCTGGTCTCTCAAAACTTGGGCTCCTGTAATGTTTTCAGAAGAAATTCTGCAGCGTTGTCTTTAGCCATTCACTTCTTCAGAGCAGCCCAGCCAGTTTACAGTCACCTGCACACGCGTGCCTGGCCTGCTCTCATACCATGATGCTCCTCTGTGTGGCATGGGGATTTAAGAATACTCTTGTGCCTAAAATGTTCAGAAGAGGATTTTGCTAATTTTTTAATAAATTCCACTTCTAATTATTAAAGACCTAGAGAAGGCAAAGGATACTACAACTCTTAAAAGAAACACCTAAAAATAGAACACTAGCTAGTAACTGAAATAGAAAGCATTTGCAGGTGGTTTATCTGGTACAAATAATTTGTGTGTTGACTGTGTAGGAAGACTTGTGTGATGTTAATTTTTAGAATCCTGTTTGTTTTAAAATATTAACTGATGAACAAAACCTTTAACGTTAAACTTGCTGACAAACTTTGTGTAACAGTAGCTGAGTGAAAATGGAATAAATCTGGAGGATATGTAAAGAAAATCCTTGATGTTTTATGATACATTGGGTAAAATATACTGTTTTAATTATTCTGTCCAAGTTAGAACTATCAAGTGAATTTATTTATTATAACAAAAAGCTGGCTTAATTTTTTGAGCTCTTATTTACATGGGTTTTTTTCTTCTCTCCAGAAACTTATAGCGTATGGGCACTTGACAGGGAATGCTCCAGACAGTACAGCTCCAGGAAAAAAACTAATTGATAGAATTATTGAGACAATATGTGGCTGTTTTCAAGGCCCTCAAACAGACGAAGGGGTTCAGCTACAAATAATAAAGGTAACATGTTTAACATTTCCTATATTTATAGTGGTGGCAGCAGGAAGACATTCATGACCTCAGAATTCAGAAGCAGAAGTGCTTAATGTGCGTAATTTTTAAATGTCATGGTAGTGTTAAAATATTTTCTTGATTTTGTTTGTTGGAGATGGAAACTTCCTATCCTGTGCCCTTCCCCTGATTTTTCCCACTGCATTTTGAGTGAACTCCTGGTTATGGCCTCAACTCTTGTACATGGACCACTGGGTGAAATTTATTCACAGCAGACCTGTGGAGCCTCTAATTGTGAGGAATTACTGTCAAACAGTCCTGCACTCCCAGTGGGGGAAATGGTAATTAAGCCGCAGATTTTAAAATCCATTTTGGAATTGCTTGATGAAATGCAATTAAACCTGGCAGTTGGACATTACCATGGTAGCTTTGTGGTGGTGTGTCATACGCTTTTGGTTGAAGGAGGTCCAGGGTTTGTTTCCACAGCTTATAAAAGTGTTGCATGTGGAGTTTGTACAAATGTTTTTGGGGAACCTGTTTTCTGATTGCAGCCATTAATTATGGTTATTTGTTTCAGGAAATTANTTAGCTGCTTAGTGGAAATGCTGTATCCTGCTCCTATAACAGCAGTCTCTGAATGGCTGCTGAAGTGGTGACTGGCAGTGAAGAATACAATTGAAGTTAGTTAAGAGAAATTGATTGTTTGTTATCTCATAATCTTGTGTAGATACATCCTGAGGCTTTGGCTTTTTTTTTTTTCAGATAGTATTTACTACTTCTAGTGCAAAGAATGTAGGTTGTACTTCTCTTTTTCATAGCTCAAACCTTCCCTGTTCTTTTTTGCACTCCACTTCTCCAGCAGATAGTTGTTACTAACAAGTGTTGGTTCATGCTGCTATTTTCCAGATTTATTGTGTTGTTTCATCCAAGCACTTAAGATGTTTTTCATCCTGCAAAGGCAAGTTTTTTATTGATTTAAACTTTCAGTGGCTCTCTGTCGTTGTAACACTATCTCTCTGAATGCTTTCTTCAATTTACAGTTCTTTGACAATTATAAAATGCATTAAGTTTGTACGCTCATTTAGTGCCTTAATTTTTTCACTCTTTAGATTTAGCTAATTGCCATGTTAGAACAACTGGGAAAGTGGAGGGTACTGTTTTGACTTTGACTCCATCTATGTCCAATACACTGAACACTATAAAAAGCTTGAAAATTTTAAATAACCTTGGCAAAGACTAGAACTTTTGACTTTGAAGAATAATGAAACCGCTAAGTCGGTCATACTCGTAGCTCTTCACTTCTGAGATGAATGTGGACTGTGCTTCTCCAGTATGATTTGAAGGATGGATTATGTATCTTCTTAGACTCTTCTGTGGTTCTGGTGATTAGCATGTTGTCCAAAGAATTCTAATTCCATTAGGGAGATAGAAGGCAGCAGATCTGGGTCTCCTGCTTTTTTGTGCTGGTGTTCCCAGGCTGTTGCCCACAACATCAGCAACACTCTTACAAGGCAGCTGCTTCACTAACATCACAGTGAAAGCTAAGAACTTCGACTACTTGGATGCCTTCCTCTCTGGAGGATTGTCTTGGTTCTGCATGCAGAATGGGTGGCTCTTACATAGTGTGCTGCCCTCACTCTGCAATCTGGGGCCATCATGGGCTAAGAGTTAACGTGCAGTGCTGTTTCCTAGTCACTGGGTGGCTTTCCAGGGGTGGAGTCATTTTAAGCCGGTACCCAGCTACCAGAGCCACTTAGACCTTCTGAAAATACCTTTCTGCTGACTACCAAGGGAATAATCTGGCTGACACCAAAGAGTATATTGTCTTTTTTTAGTTATCTAAGCTTTAGAGTCATATCCTGCAGAAGTTTTGATGGAGGCCAGTTTAATTTTTCTGCTCCTATTTTCACTTGCATGATCTCTGTAATGCCCTTGTTCTTCATCTCTAGACTCTGTGATGAACCAGACTGGGAAATTTGCATTTTCTTCCTTTTCTTTATAATTTAGTTGGAATTGGTGTAACTCTGATGTGAAGACATACAACTTTCTTGTGTAGTTGTTGTGGTGGGAATTGTTGTGGCAGAAACAGTGCAAGTAATTGGACTACTGATGTAGTTAAAAGTGGTTTATTCAAATTGTGTGAAATAACATCCCGTGATTGAATCTTTGTGCCTCCAGGCTTGCTTTCCAATGGCTGCTGTGGCATTTGTGGTGTGTGAGTGCAGATTTGCACTGACAGTTGCAGAGGTCTTACTTGAAGTTCTGTTTACATCTCTTCTGGCCTTTTGGTGTCTGAAAACTAATATTATTGCAAAACTTGTATTTTTTTTTTAATCTGTAAAGAAGGAATGGGGGTGAGGAGGCAGGATGGGACATGATATTAACTGTTTACACTCATGTGTTTTCTTTCCTTGGTTTGCCATATGGAAAGTATTTGGTATTACCTAGTTATTTAACAGCTTAACTTACTAATGTTTGGCAGAAAAAGATTATTGTGTGTGCTTGATAGCTGTAGTCTGAAAAGTTCAATGTTATTTAGTGACATTTTTTTAGTGTCACTTAAATTCAAAAATTATTTGTCTATGAAGGTTACTTGATGCATTTGTTGTTTTGTGGTTTAAGGAGTTCGGTTTCCTGTGTTTTTTCAAAAATCAGTCCATAGTAACACATTATTTTGTGGTAAGTAAATTTTTGGACTTCAGGTTAACTTAAAAAAAATTATTATTGAAAATAACCCTATAGACCCTCTGAAAGAAAACAGAATTATGTGGTTCTAGCAGCTATTTTACACTAGAGAGAGGAACTAGGAGTACTGTTTTATGTGCTGTTCCAAGTACTCAAGAGTTTCCAGGCAACTGAATTACGAAATTAAGACAAAGTAAGCCTGTGCTGATCAGATGACAGCTGTACTGTGTCATAAATCTTCCAAAGATAAGATGATCAGAGTTGGCTGAGAGGAAGAAAAAAATTGACCCTGAGTTGAAAATTGTTCTGGTTGTAGTCACATTATTTTGCTGTAACCATGGTGTTCTTAAAGAATATTCAGTGTGAGAGGAATCAAAAGTTTAGAGTTATAGACGGATGCTGGATGTTTTTAGTAGAGGATTATCGATAGTTTAGTTTACTTTTAAAGTTACATTCATTTTGCCTCACAAAGCATGATACTTTCTGAACTGTTCTAATGCATTTGTTTTAAATAATAGAAAATTCACTTGGTAAACGTCCTTCAGGCTAAAAGAAAAAATACTGTGAGTGTCACACAAAGATACAATAATCTGTAACTCAGGAAGTTATCCTGGAGATTTCTCTCATTTCCCAAAGCCATCCCATGGTTGCTCATAAAAACGAATAAGCTTTGTTTCTAGTAAGTAGGTGGCAGCATAGAATGGTAGGGTCTTTCTCAAACACAGAACAATAAATATGAAGGACTGGGGGGAAAGCATAAGGAAACAAACTCACAGTCAGGATGGTAGTCAGTAGTTTCAGGGCAAGGAAGGCTTGTTGGCTGTTGGTATTTTTACAGGCTTTGTGACAAAGGAAGCTTTTGTGGAAGGACCTGAAGGAGAATGACGTGGTGCTAACCTTTCACAAACGTTTCTTTCTGTTTCTAAAGAGCAGCAAAGGGGAGGAGTAAATAATTAGGCTTTTTTTTTTTCCTTTATTTATTGGCTCACAAGGAAGATAGTTTGAAAACAGATGAGCTGAGTGTGACCAGAAGGAGTGGGAACTCAGTTGCAAAAAGCCTTGAGCAGCAAACTTTTATGCGGTAGAAAAGAGCAACATAATGCTGTATAATGCCATAGGTGTAGCTTGCTGTTTTGACCTCTGCAGACAGCCATTTTTCTGCCCAGGCTTTGCTCCCAGACTTTGCCCTTACCCCATCCCATGTCCTAGCAAGCATTTAATAATCTGCATCTACTGAAATCACTTTTAAAACAAACGAAACCCGAAAACCGAACACCAGAAAACCACCTGAGGGTGCTTTTGTTCTCTGTGATTTTTACTTGTATTGAAGAGTTGCCATTAAAGTAACACAGGTGACTTCATGCCCTGGACCTCTTACAAAGTAAGAGTGTGTGGCTGGGAGAAGGGCAGAGCTTTTGTTACTCCACCTCTCAAGGACGTGTTTTTTAGCAGTTTCAGATTTTTTGTAATCCTGCATCACTGGGGGCAGAGGTGATTGTCCTCTACTCATCTGTCACCCTTCTCTTCTTCCTTGTGTTGGACATAGTAGCTGTTTGGTCACAGAGTAAGGCTGAGGAGTAACATGAAGTGCTCAAGTGAGGAAGCAAGGGTTTGTTTTCCGAATGTACGAGTTCACAAGGGTTTCAGATGAGTAGTACTGCCCCTCCTGATCATAACGTGTGGTTTCTCAGGGTTAGCTGTCATGCTGTTGTGATAATGATACACGCTTTTATGATTGAGAATCAGGTGATGTTGTCTAGGGCATATCATCAAATTGAGCCCTAAATGGAAGCTGTCAAGAGGGAAGGATGTTCAGAAAGTAATTGTAAAATATTTGTCTTGCGCTTGTTCTCATATTTCTACTGGATTGGCATAGTAGCGGAAGAGAAATGGCACTGAGATGTGAAGTTAGAATGACTAATAGCCTGAGAATGACTCTAAATTCTAAGGAAGATGGAAGATATTAGCAAGAGATCAAAGCTAAAAATGCTTATCAATTTGCAAATGTGGATGGTAGTCATTAAGATTCATATCTAGTGCTTGGGAAGGAAAGAAACCCAAAGAAGTGACTATCAAGAGCTCTGTAAACTCTTACATAGTTTGATATCTGCAGGGAGATGCCCTGTAGAAAGACTGATTCCTCAGTCTGCACAGAAAATATTATTCAGTGAATTTGGATTAATATATTAAGGAGGTATGTCTCAGTATGTGTTTGAAGTGTTTCTTTGCCTCCACACCTCTCATCAGGTGGTGCAAAAAGAACTAGGCTCTACTATTCATAACAAGCATATAGAAAAAAAACTTAGGAAATTCAAGCTGTTAAACCAATTAAAACAAAAGAGCACATAGTCTATCTGTAGCTTTGTCACCCTTCTCTAATTGCTGGCTCTGTTTTTATTGTTAAAAGTTGAGGGAAAACACTGTAAGACTTGAAAACATCCTAAGATTTCACTGAACTGGAGATGGAAGTTAAAATTGGATTTTCAAATATCAGCTTCTTTATCATCAAACTACAAGAAGGAGGTAGAAGTTAACACAAAAGAGTAACTTTATGAATGGCATCACTAGAACTAGAGATGGAGACTTGATCCCCCTGCACCTTTCATTAGTAGCCTAAGTGCTAGGCTGCAAAGGACTTGTCTTCCAAGTGAGAAGCTGTAGGTGGTTCGTAAACGGGTGTAAATAAGTGTGTGTGTACATGTGTCAGTGGTATAATTTGTAACTGAGCGAAAGAAATAGTAACTAAATCTAAATATGTATTGTATTGGGTACAGACAGTAGTGGTTTGGAAAAAACACCTGTTTATCCCTGGGTTTAACCTTGTTCAGGTTTTTTTCAAGAGTGACTGATTTAACTTTTTAAGGAGTTTGAGTGAGTGATGGGTACTATTTCTCCATTTCTTGGTGCCTTGTGTTTATAGAAGTTCTGACAGTGTCAGTAATAGATGGGAGGTGATGGGAGGTGTGGTTTGATGAGTAAATTACCCAGGACTTGAAATAACTTTTGTTTTTAACGGTGATAAATTTAAAAAAGTAGGAGCTTTCCAGTGCTTCCAGTTCTTTCTTTCTTACCCTAAACAACCCATTAAATGATAACTGTCAAAGGTTTTAATGTTCAAAATTCCCTCATTCCTTCTACTGGATTACAGTGATGAATATAAACTGTTGCAAACCGGGNCATTTATTTCTAAAACAACATTTGGACCTTCTGGCTTCCCTTCCAGGCTTTAACAGGTAGTCTGTTCCAGTTTTGTGTCTAGAAAATTTGAGGATGACTTCTATTACCTACCTCCCTGATGACTCCGTTGGTTACTTCTTGCTGTTACATACTATGAAACATGTGATTCTTAGATATGTTGATTAAAAACACTCATTTTAATATAACTATGTGTAACTTGGTATGATTTTCCAATATGGCTACAAGAGGATGTGGGAAAACATAATCAAATTGCAGTTCCTGATACATATTTAGATATATTTTAGAAGCAATCCAGTTTTTGTATTTCTTAATTTGCAAACTTTTTGACTGATCAATGTTTTGACTACTAAATGTATATATGTGTGTTTATTTAGGCTTTGCTCACTGCAGTAACATCTCAACACATAGAAATCCACGAAGGAACGGTACTACAGGCTGTAAGAACATGTTACAATATCTACCTAGCAAGCAAAAATCTTATCAATCAAACTACAGCCAAGGCCACTCTAACACAAATGCTGAATGTCATTTTTGCACGTATGGAAAATCAAGCAGTGAGTATCTCAGTATCTTCATCTAGAAACTACCTCTTGAAAGCAATCCAGCTTAAGAGATTTGTTTCATTATTATT
>VZTR01019357.1:31969-52989 GCA_013400775.1 Chaetops frenatus | reverse complement strand
GCTTTTGCTTTACCTATTAAACTGCCTTAATCTCAACCTGTGTGTTTTCTCACTTTTACCATTCTGAATTTTCTCCCCATCCAACAGAGTAGTTTAAGTGAGTGGCTGTGGGGTGCTTATCTGCTGTCTGGGGTTAAACTATAGCACTATCTATATGTAAATGTGAAGTGTCTGGATCAAAAAGTTGGTAAAAATAACATAGCTTAACCAAGTACAGTGTAGCACGTAGTATAAGACAACATTGTGTGGTGGGTTCACCTCAGCTTAATGATAACCAAGCCCCTCTATCACTCCTTCTGAGCTGGACAGGGAATAGAAAATTAGATGGAAAACAACTTGTAAGTTGAAATAAGACAGTTTACTAAAGCAAAAACAGTAAGTTGTGCATGCAGAAGGAAAAAAATATTTTGTTCTATACATCCCATCAGCAAGCAACATCTAGCCACTTCCCAAGAAGCAGGGCTTCAACACATATGGTGGTTACTCTGTAGAGGGAAACACTGCAAATAACGAATGCCTCCCTTTGTCCTCCTTTTCTTGGTTTTGTATCTGAGCTGATATCATATGGCATGGAACATCACTTTAGTCAAATGGGGTCAGCTGACCTAGTTTTGTCACCTCCCATAATCTTGCCCACTCCCAGCCTACTGATGTGATGCAGGATGATAGAAACAGTGCTGCAGTGCTGACACTGCACCAGTGCTGCTCAGCATTACTCCAGATACTGGTGTGTTATCAACACCTTTCCAGCTGCCAATGAAGAACAGAGCACTGTGAGCGCTGCTATGAGGAAACAAACTCCATGGCAGCCAGACTTAGTATACATTGCCACTTATATACTCCGATTTCTGCCTGTTCTTGTAGACAAGGATTATCATAAAGTCATAAAATTAGGTTGGAAGGGGCCATTAGAGACCATGTCATTCTAATTCCTATTGCCATGGGCAGGCACCTCATTCATTAGACCAATTTGCTCAGAATCCCATCCAGCCTGGCCTTGAATTCTCCCAGGGATGAGGATCCACAGCTTTTCTGGTCAAGCTTTCCCAGTGCCTCACCATCATCACACTAAAGAATTTCTTCCTAATATCTAATCTAAACCTGCCCTCTTTCAATTTGAATCTGTTGCCCCTTGTGCTGTCACTACAAGTGCTTGTGAAAAGTTGCTTTTCATCTTTCTTGGAAGCTTGGAAGGCCACAGTCTCAGGTAAACTGGGAGCTTTATCTTCTGCAGGCTGAACAATCTTGTCTTAGACTTCCCCCACAGGAGAAGTGCTCCGTCTTGATGGCCTCCTCTGGACTTGCTCAAGCAAGGCCATGCCCTCTCTGAGCTGAGGANACCTGCCCTCTTTCAATTTGAATCTGTTGCCCCTTGTGCTGTCACTACAAGTGCTTGTGAAAAGTTGCTTTTCATCTTTCTTGGAAGCTTGGAAGGCCACAGTCTCAGGTAAACTGGGAGCTTTATCTTCTGCAGGCTGAACAATCTTGTCTTAGACTTCCCCCACAGGAGAAGTGCTCCGTCTTGATGGCCTCCTCTGGACTTGCTCAAGCAAGGCCATGCCCTCTCTGAGCTGAGGACTGAGGAGCCCAGAGCTGGATGCACGGTTCCAGGTGCAGTCTCACCAGAGAAGAGCAGAGGGGCAGAATCCCCTCCCTTCCTTGCTGCCCATCATGCTTTGGATGCAGCCCAGGATACATTTGGGTTTCCAGGCTGGGAGTCCCCATGGTCCTGTCCAGCCCCTCACCCACCAGCACCCCCAAGGCCTTCTCACAGGGCTGCTCTCCATCTGTTCATCCCCAGCCTGTGCTGATACTGCCCTATCACAGGTTCAACACCTTGCATCTATGGTTGGCCTAGCGAACCTCATAAATGAAGATATTAAATAACACTGGTTCCAACACAGACCCAAGAGGGTGACCACTTGTCACTGATGTCCTTTAGGACCCTGAACTCTTGGCCACTATCCTGTGGATGTGACCATCCATCCACTTTTTTATCCACCTGACTGTCGAGATAAGCCACATCTCTAGACCTTCTCATGTCTACTGAAGTAGTCACTACAACACAGAAAGTCACTAATGTTACTGTCTGACACTAGGTTGGTCAGACAGAACTTGCCCTTGGTAAAGCCCTGCTGGCTGTCCCAAATCACATTCCTGTCCTCCATGTGCCTTAGCACAACCTCCAGCAGGATCTATTTCATCATCTTCCCAGGCACGGAGGTGGGGCTGAGAAGTCAATAGTTCCCAGAATTCACCTTTCTACCCTTTCCCTTTTTCTAAGATGGGTACAATGTTATTAGTATTTCAGTCACCTGGGATTTTAGCTGACTGCCATGGCTTTTCAAATGTCATGGAATGTGGTTTGGCAACATCAGCCAGTTACCTCAGGACTCTGGGAGTCATCTCATCAGGTCCTGTAGACTAATGTACGTTCAGTTTCCTCAGGTCATGAACCTCATCTTTCCATTCAGTGGGAAGGACTTTGTTCCCCTTCCCCATCCTGCTGTCCATCCATTTAAGGTGTGTGGGAAGCAAGGCTGCCACTAAAGACAGGCATAAAAGTTGATGAGTACCTCAGTTTTCTCATTTGTTTTACCAGTTTAATAGCACTAGATGCCACAAGACAGTAAAAAGCATAAAGCTAAAATATTTTTTTCTGTTACCTCTTCAGAAAACTCTCAGAACAGCATGTGCAAAATGTTATTCAAGACAGGAGACCTTTAAATGTTTCTATCTACAAATGCTTTTTGAACATATAGTTTTATCAAACATGCTATAATGTAATCAATGTTAAAATACTGATGCTAAGAACGTCTCATTTTGGCTTCCAAAATTTCATTTTCTATTCCCCTAATTACCTGGTAATGTAATTAGATGTAAGGTACCATGACATTACTTGAAAAGAAATCAAATTATATTTAACATTTATTTATTATAATCACAATATACTTCACTTTCCAAAGAAGCCGAAATAATTGTTGGCAAGGTTGCAAATAGTTATACCCTCAGTCCAATAAAGTATGTGAAGCTTGAAATCAAATGTCAAAGCTGAATTTTTCTCCACAGTATGCATCTCCAAATGATAATTTCTCAAAAGGATTATTAATGTTTAATTATCTCTAGGAACAGTGCTCCCCAATTCACTCTTTCTTATGGAAACTAACTTATGATCCTGCTTATATTTCCTAAGAAAATACACTGAATGTTTCTGGCAAGACTTCAGAATACTGCTCAGTTAGGAAACTACAGCTGCTCAATGCCCATATAGGACCCAGCTGTTCCTCTTAGCTGTAAAACATTCCTGCAGAATTATTAAGTCTTACTGTTATTTAAATAAGATGGAACCCCCATAATTAATATGCTTCATAAGGTTTATTCTGTTCATTTACTATTTTAGGAAGTTGTCTTGCAAACCCATCCTTCTAAGAATACTGTTGACTGCTGGGATGAAAATCAATTTCAATTTTCTTGTACTGTTGTAGGGATTAATCCTTGTACCAGGTTGTGACAGTAAAAAACAGAGAAGGCAGGAGCAAAAGTGATCTTTTTAAACAGAAACAGGTGAGGTCATGATAATTTGGTTTCAAGAAAATAAAGTGATCTTTTAAAAAGCTTGTTTTGGTAAACTAGTAACGAAGAATAATATCCGCAATATTAAAACTTTTATTTGAAACTGTTTTGGAGTGATCAACTGCTTCACTATTCTTCCCCTAGATATTTTTGTCTCTTCTTTTTTCACTCTGTTAACAAGTTGTGTTTGGAAAGTAAAGAGGAGGACAAGACCATCTGAGATTTTTAAGAACAGAATCTCTAAAAGATGATACAACAACAGGATAGGAATATTATCTTCTACCACCAAGCTACCTTGCTAGTAGTTAGATAAATATTTGTGACAGCTGAAAAATGCTGAGTATCACATTTCCTTCTTTTTTTTTTCTTTGGCAGCATCTGGAGTGACAGAAGGCAACAGAGGACAGTCCAACACATGGATTTTGAGTCTCCTTCTGGAAGAATATGAGGCTCAGAGAACATGGATCTCTAGCATATGAAAGAAACCATGAGTTTCTGTGCAGTTTAGTCTTAATATGCAATATCAAATTCCCATGAAAGTAGGCCAAAGATAAAGTCTTTGTGTGTCGGCCTATTCTGAACCATTCCAGCAAGGAAAGCAACCCTAACAAAGTTCAGGGAAGACTCTGAAGCTCTTTTAAGTCACAGTAGCAGCTGCGATCTGGTCTGCAATTTTTAACATCCTCTTCTATATCCAAACCCACTTTCTTTATAAAGACTTAAAGAAAAATGTTTGCAAAGAAGATCTGTGGTGATTTTTCAGAAAGTATTAGAATAATTTGTTTCCTGGAGACACTGAAGATACCAGAATGTTATTCGGACTGTTAAGCCAGAAACTCTTTTTCCTGATATATTTCTTGATGTTCCCATCCTTGGGAAACTAGCTTGTGAGATGTGATATGAAGACATAAACCCTACCCAGTATATATATGTGTGTGTACATATATGCATATATAATATATACTCCCCTTCATCATTCTCCTTCATCAAAGGGGAAGATTGGACATCTTGGGATGCAGTTATGCAATATGATGTAACTGCCATTGTCTAAAAATGGCCTGTGGGAACAGAGCTGCCAAATGCATGGCTCCTTAGAGATGTATGACAATTGGAAAGATGACATATACAAATATCAAAGACACTCACTGCTCTTCCAAAATAATGTGCTTATAAACCCTTTATTCACCTAGATAACCATCAGGGTTCTAATGATGATTTAGATTGTTGTCCAAGTTAAAAAAAAAAAGCTCAATCTGTGCAGAAAACAATAGCATCACAGATGAATTCCTGTGTCACTCACAAGGAAAATATCTTTACCTAATAACAAACAGGAAGATTCAAACCTTCAGGGATATTAAAATGTTTTTCTTACCAGCTGAGCTGCAGAGATGATCTCAGGACACAGCTGCTAATCCTGACATGGTAGCTGCATTGCAGCTTTCGCTTACCTCAAAAGCATCTCCCACTGAGATAAATGATGCTAATTGATGCCAACAATACCACAGAGTATTGCCAACCACAACTTAAACCCATAGGCCAACGGCAGTATGTGTTACACATGGACAGTCATTCACTACTACTTTCTGTAACAGCCTTCCCCACTTCCATCTTGTTTACCTTTGATATTTCACCCTCTTCTCTGCAGATAATATAGCTGTGCTACAAAGAATTTATATTATCACTTTTCCTTAGAATGTCAGCATGCAATCTGGTAACATTAAAATGCTCGTGTAAAAGAACACATGTTCTTCCACTTTCCGTTCTCCATTTCTAGGGAGTCAGCTATAAAGAAATGGCAGAATTGCAACTGCACCAGAGAGTTAGAAATGTGAGACTTAACCCCCCCAAGAGGCAGGTTTTTTTTTTTTTTCAGGAATCCTGAGTTCAGATAGTTGATTTTTTTTGGAGATTTTTACTAACTTTTAAGAAAAAATAATTAGCTTTACTTGACATTTTTGTGCTCAGTTTTTCTGCTAGCAGTAAGTATTCTAGCACATCAGGTGTACTTCAACCACAGCCCAAGGTAGGCATTCTCAGGCTTGTGCAGACTAAATTTATCTAAAATCTCTGGCAGGAGCCTTATGAACATAAAAAAGGCTACATGTGAAGTAACATATAATTACTATGATCTTATAGTCAGTATAAGCATGAGAAGGACCATTCATTAGTGCTCCAATAAATCTGAGCTGAGTACTATGCTCATCAACTGGCAGTTGATTGCACCTAATTAGACAATCCACTAAACTGTAATGCCACTGATTGATGGGCACATTGAGAAACAGAATTTTGGCTTGAGAATCTGAGATGGCATTTGCCACCGCATGCCTACACCATTGTTCCAGTTTCTATCCCAAATAATTGCCTGTGACATGACACCTAAAGTAAGCACTTTTCCTGTCCAGAGCCTGAGGCCTTATTAAATTATTTTGCCAGAGTACACACCTTCTGTAACGATGAAGTATGTAAGATAGCAGGTGTTTGAAATTCACACTTTTCATTGAGTAAGCTATTCTCACATTAGGTAACAAGACCCACTTCCAGTTTTCCTTTGCTGATTTAGTAAAATATGTGGTACAAGACAATAAGAAAATACCCCTCCTTTTAGAAGACCTGTTCAACAGCATATCCACTGAGAAAAAAAATACTTGAGCATCACATTCTATGACACTGCCCAACAGTGAAGGCATCTTTTCCTCCTTTGTGGGCTGTAGGACTCATTTCATTCTTGCTTCCCTGTAAAAGTAAAACATTTAATGATCTGCTGGAAGTCATCATGGGGAGAAATTATGCCATTCTTCAGCATTTTCCTGAGTCCATTTTAGAGTTCCACAAATGGATCTGGTAATAACATCCCATATAGATGATGAGAAATGGAAAAAAATCCCCAAAACAAAACTTACAAACCAAAACTTACAATAGCCATAGCAGTAACTATTGAGAAAAAGCATTCTGGATGGAAGAAAGCAGTCAAGGAGTAGCAGATGGCCTGCAAACTACATAAAAAATTACTCAATAAGACAGTAGAAGCTTCCAGTTTTGGGACAGGGTAAAATCAGCATTTGAGGGCAGGAGGATAGAGAAATTGCAAGAAGCTTGAGCAAAATTTCTGCTGGAGACAATGGCTGGAGAAGGAGGAAACATCTACATGCAAGAAATGCAGAAGAACAAGTACAGACCAGATAAGCTGGCAAAAAAACATGGAATTAAAGAGCTGAGTGGAGTAAAGGCAAGCCTTGGGGACAGAGCAGGTAATACGGCCAAAAAATAGAGACCATGGCTGTGGTTGCCATGAAGATAAGGACTGTAGACACATCACTCCGACTTGGAAGAAGTCATTCAGTCCTCATTTCTTGTGTGAGACACAGCATTGTAAATATACATGTCTTAGACAGCTTTGCTAAAATAGCTGAGAAATCCTAGGCAGCAGTTGCTGGTCTAAATTTCTAGAAGACATAATGTTGTTTTCGCCTGCCTTGCGCTCACGAGCCCTGGCCAAGGAGGCGCAGCGTTGGGGGTGACGAGGACTTCGTACCCCTTGAGCGCTGACTCCAGCCCCAGCAGGCCACGCTTAGGAGCTTTGTTGTTAATCCAGGCGAAGAGGGCGAAGAATAAGCAAGGGTCTGCCAGCTCACAGTTCCAACAGCCTTTATTGATGGAGGAGGTGACACAGACAGAACACTCTTAACTAGGAACGTGGGTTTATATAGGGTCTGGATCTCAGGGGAGGGTTCAACAAATAAACCAATCAGGGTACAGCAGAGGAGGGGTTAAGGCGGGATGTGGGTAAACAGGCACTGGGACATAACCAATAAAACCAACAAGGGGAGGGATACAATCTTCAATAACCAATCAACAATCGAACAACTAAGAAGGTTCTGGAATACAGGGCAAGGGCTAGGAGGGATTGACATGTGGGCTTAGGGAGTGGTTTATGGATTGACATTAGAGGGAGAAAAGGGTGAACCCCGCACTTAAGGCGGGGTTAGGGGATTGACAGTTTGGGGAAAACCATACAATAAGGATAGGGGGAACATGGGAGATACCATTATAACTAGAAACCGCACCACAACAAAGACATAGGACAATAGAAGAGGGAACATGAATGGAGAATGCCTGCCTGGCAACAATGACTCTCTTGAAGACTACTCAAAAGAAGTAAGCACAGCACTGAAACAGGTCAGAGATGTAAAGATGGAAATGAAGGGAAGCATCAATAAATATGGGACATGTTAACGACCACATCAGTAGAAAGAAGGGCAGGAAGCACCAGAAATGTTTGGATTGGTATGTCTTAGGCATGACTTGTAAGAGAAGAGAAAAAAGTTAAAATGGTGAGAAACAAAACAAGGAAAAGTAGAACACATCCCAAAGGATTAACTTAAGAGTGCATATTAAAAAAAGTGAAAGTGGGGTTTCCCTAAAATATCGAAACCAGGGAAGCAGTCTGCTGCCTCTTCTAGGTTTGCCATGAAGAAGAAGAAGAAAATGGACAATGGTGGAGAAAACAACAGAGAAGTCTGCTGTCCAGTCCATTTTCAGGCAATCAGACAACTTGAGTGTCTGTAAATCATTACAGCAGCATTAATGTTAATTGGCCTTCCTCTTTAGTGAAGAGTCATTTAGTGAATGGAACAGAGACTTGAGAATGCAGTCACAGCTGGCTAGGAGGGAGGCATCCTAAAGATGACTTGTACAAATAACTGAGAAGATCTAGAGAAAGGTTGAAAAATGCAGAAAACCATACTTGAGAAAATAGATATCTTGGAGGACTGAAAGTAATACTCCAGGTCTAAATTTAGTTCAGACAGAATTTTATTAATCACCATCAACACCCAGGAGCTGGACTTTGAAGGTCCTTTTAACTTAGGATATTCTGTGATTATATTATAAGAATCCTATGCAGACTTATTTAAGTAAATGTTGCATGGAAAGTACTATGAGTGTTACTTACACTCTGTCTCCAATAAGATGATTTTCTTTTCCATGAAATTTTCCCAGATAATACAGTGTGTGCACTTCAGAGGTTTACATTACTGAAGCACTGGTGGCTGAGAACAGACACACCATAGTAGTAACAAAAACAATAACCAAAGTTAAAAAAGAGATAAATAGCTTCAGAGCTGAGAAGAACGAACATGTCAAGAGCCAAGCAAAAGAACATCAACCCAACACCCACCTGCTTGAAAACTTATTCTGAGACATTTTGCTAAAATCAGGCCTAGTTGTCCACCATGTAAATAAAGATGAAAAAATACTGTAACTCTAATCAGAGTTTTGGACAGATACATTATAAACATCTCAAAAGACATTTATGTCAAGAAGATTTCTGGTAATCTAATTCTCACTGAAATCATGGCATCATTACCAGTTAACTCTGAAAAAATCTATTACTGTCTTTAGGCTAAGGAGATAGGTTGGCAATTCTAATTGAATAAAGAAGTCTAGGGCTTTGATATGCAGCTCAGAAAACTGTGGAGATGGCTTGAATCACATGAGGAGAGACTGATTTTGGGAGCAGCAACTTGGAAGCTGTGCTTGTGCTTTTCATCTTTAAAATTAAATAATGCAAGTTCAAACATTGCAATGCAAAAAATTCAAGCATATGTACAAAAATATTGTGGTAGATTTCTGCAGAAGAATGTTTTAATCAAGATTAAATACTTGTAGAAAAGAATGTCAAATGGAATGTTCTTATTTTAACACAAAGGAAATGAATTAATATTAGAAACATTTGTTCAAAGTTATACAACAAAGTACTCCCTTTGAAATTTCACACAGCTCTCTAAACACCCTTCCTATAACCATAAAATATTTTTGTTTCAGGTTACAAAAGAGTAATTACCTCTATGCTAAGTATTTTTAAATGAAGAAAACTAATATGCCATAAATTATTTCAAAGACAATTTCTGCTTGCATACTGAGTCTATTTCAAATGTATCAACTTTATTTCCACTTTTCCATAAAGGGTTTCTATACAACCTAAGTAAATAAACATGCTGATAGGTAACAAGTCAATTTTATGCAATTTACTGCAAATCATTGTAATCTTTTGCNAAAAAAAAAAAAAAAGAATGGCTCAAAAATGCACACATTTTTCTTTCTTCACATTTTTAGGATATCTTATTATTACTGGAACTCAGTGTCTTGTTATAAGAAACATACTGCACTTAAATAAAGAACAAAGGAATTATGCCAAAAATTTGCTTGTAACATATGGTGTGGAACAAATTTTTCATCACTAACTAAGAATAAATCAATAATGCACATGCCAGGTTATATAAATGAAATATAATGCAAAGTAAATGCTCACTGTTCTTCCTGGCACAACCACTTATTACAGAGGTGACTCTAAGGTACTTCCATTATAATTTCACTTTTTTTTCACTCATATAACTTCCCAGGGGGAAGTTCTCTACTTGCTGTTGAAGACAATTTTTTGGCAACCTTTCCTCAGAGAAAGAATGTATAAAATCCTTCCTATAAATAGAGGTATTCTTAGGATTCAATGTGTTTCAATAAATCCTGAATTATCACCAAATATCAATGGGTGATTCCACAAGACAAGAAACTACATTTATCCCTTTTTGCTCATGATTACATCTGAAGCCAGGGGGCTGTGCTGTTCAGCTAAGGAAGATTCTGACACTCTTCCCAACTCATTGAAACACCATGCCACACCTGTCTGATCCCACAGGGATTTTGAGGATGGTGTGGTCAAATGACCCATCACTATATAAGGAATGATTTTTAAATCAACATTTCTCCAGGTGAAACCAAGTGCACCAAGGCTGCCTTTCACTTGCCAAACTCAATGTGGCTTTCAGTCAGCCCTGCTGTACAGATCAGACCCTGCTGTTCTTGATCATCTCCCTTCTACCAGATCTTCACACAAGATTAAGCCTTGACAATCACTTCAAACTTTGTTCCAAATCAAAGTATAAGCCTAAAATTGTTTTTATTGGAAAATATTCTAACGGGTTTATAGAATTTTCTTATGCATGGGAACCTGAATTCCAAAGCAACGACACCAATTCAAAACTTTTATCTGTGAAACTATTGCATATAGTTACATTTTTAAAAAGGAAAATGTGTAATTCTCTTACAATATATTTGTCTCAGTTTCTCAGTCATTTTCCATGTGACATGACTGAGAAAACAGAGCAAATAGAAAACAACATAGGCTTCAATAACTGAAGTTTTTACACCCCCCAAAAAAAAAATCATGAAAAGCAACTGATTAATAAAGGAATATTCTGATAACAAACATGTTGTTGCTGCTGCCCACAAAAATGGACAACATGATCAATCTCAAGGGTTAAACTCTAATACACAGCAGGAGAAAGATATTCAAAAGCTGACCTTGGCTGTGAAGAACAGATACTTCCTCTAACTTCCCAGCTCAGTGGGAGCTGGAGATCAGAAATATTTGGTCTGGTTGGAAACAGGATTGGACTTCGATCTCCTAGTGAGGGAACATCCAGAACTCCCTGTAAATTAGGCACAACATAAGAGCTGTAATTTAGGACTCAAGACCTCCCAGTTATTCACAAACAAAACTTGTCAATAAGCCAGTTGTCAAGATTTGCTGATCAATCCTGATCAAACCTCTTCCATTTGGAAAACTTTAGGAACTTTAGGGGATGGACAGGATGGACTCTTTAAGGGAGAGGTTAGAATGTGTTTTATACAGAAGGGTCTCATAGTACTCTGTTTGCAATGACCCACAAATCCTATATTCTATTCTCATTTGCATGTAGGGAACCAGGGAAATAAGTAGAGTATTTTCAACTCTGGGCTTCTTCATTTATGTCGACATTGCCATGGAGCATGAACTTGCATTGAAAAGTAGAACTAAATACCTTTCCCGACAGCAATTGAGAGGATAACTGTGCAATAAAGCTGTAAACTATTAGAAATTTAAATAATTAAATAATTAAAAGCTGAAATGTTATTGTATAATTTAAATTAAAGGAAAAATAGTTATGCAATGATTAAACTGATGTGTATCTTAAAATTTGAAAATTACAGAAGACTGAAATAATATCGTCCTAGTTCATCAGGAACATTAGCCAAAAAAAGAAAATCAATTTTGTAAATATATTTATGTAAATAAAATTTTAGCCATTTGTAGTGGTTTTACGTTCACCTGCTTGCCTGCTCGCACTAGGTGAGAGTGTAGTGTAGTGGTTTTGTGAGAATAAGGATTAAGAGAAATGCAAATTAGGCTTAAACTTTAAAGATAAAGATAGTTTATTAACAGAAAAACAAACAAACAAACAAACAAACAAACAAACAAAAAACCACACACACACAAAAAAACCACCCCAAAAAACAAAACAAAACAAAACAAACAAACAAACAAACCAAAAAAACCAAACAAACAAACAAACAAACAAACAAAAAACCAAACCAAACAAACAAAAAAAAAAACCCACACCACCAAGAGAGAAAAAGGAACTAAAATCACTCTCTAGATGTAGAATTAACATCAACCCTCAGATGTAACACCAAGGATTCATTCATATACTATGGGGTAGAATTTTAAGGATGAGTTGTCCTGGTAGGAAACCAAAGGTCTTCTCTCTNTCCCTCCTCCTTTAGTCTTTAATTCTTTTCTTACTGACTTAGGAGCTTTTGTAGTCTTCTTCCCTGCCTCAACTTTTTTTGAGTCCATTTGGTACACTTAAAAGGTTAATTCCCTTTCTCAGTGCAGCTGGAATTTCATGTTTCTCACATTGGGGAGGGGGAACTGTGGGAAAGCCAAAGCAGCACTGGTGGTTGAAATGTTGGTAGTTGCAGGCTGATCTCTCTCTCCTGTTGGGGGTAGGGGGGGACAGAGGCCCGGCCCGAGAGAGGGGGGGGCAGGTGGCCCCTCCTGAAGCTCCATTCTCCTCTCCCTCAGGCAGGGAGGGGGAGCAAAAGCAGCCCCACAGCAGCAGCAGCAGCACTGCCCGAGAGGAGGGGAAAGGGAGCCGGCAGGGATCCGGCCGCAGCCCCGGCACGGCCCCCAGGCCCCGAGGCCCAGAGCGGCCGGCCGGGCGCACGGAGATGTTCCCTTCCCTGCCAACAGAAGTCAAAGAGAGCTTCTAACTTCCCGCTCTTAAAAATGTAAGTTTTGCAAAGAGCTTTCAATGTTCAAGTTGCTACATGAATTGCCCATCTTAAAATTAGCCGATCCGTGGGCTCCTCACCTCTGCTGGAAACTGCCCTGGAGGAAGTGAAAAAACAAATCTTTTTAAGAAGGAAAAAAAGTTGGTTTTTTTTCAAACCATAACACCATTTCAAAAAATTTAGCAGAGAGGCTGTAGCTGATCGTATTACCTATCAAAAATTTTAGGCTAGATAAGAAAAGAGGCATTACTAAATTCCCCTATGAAATGAACTTGCAACCTGATGATCATGAGGGAGACATGTCTGTTAATGAAATAGTGAAATTGGCAAATACATGAGTTAATTTGTGGGAATGTACAAGTCCTCATTCTGAAAGTTAATTTGCTTCATAAGAAATCATATGACAGATCAGACAATATTTTTTTTTTGATGTTATATAAAGAGATATTATATTCTAACCCAGAACATATACTAATTACTCAGTCTATCAATACAGGTAGATTATCTCCAGCAAAATTCTATTTAATACTTTTTGTAGTAAAAGGGTCTGGGACAGAGGAAAAGTCACAAGCACCAATTTGAACATAGAAGACAGTGCCCCAAACTGACACAGTTTACTCTTAGTATAGATTATCTGAAAAAATTTTGTCTTTAATTTGTAATTTAGTGACCTGTAGTGCCACAGGTTCTCCTGTTAGAATAACAGATCTTTTGTAGGCAACTAAGTCATTATGTTTGTTTATATCACATGGAACCAATGGATACAGCAGCAAACAGCATTGACTAAGATGAGAAGTAAGGAATTAATTTTTGTCTCGTTTCTGTAAAGATATAAAAGAATTCATAATGAAAAATATTACTAACAGTAAGTAGGCTATGCAAGACCTTTTCAGTGTATTTGGAAAAAAAGTGCATGACTTCTTTTGGATTTGATAAGCTTTATTTTCTTGTAAAAATGTCTTACATGATATATTTCTTAAGACATAGTTGAGCATTTCTCCCAACACTTTCCATTCATCATCATATTTCTTAAACAGTTTTTCTTTTTTTTCCCTTTGAAAATCAGCAATACCTGAAGAGATTTAAAAAAACCATGGTCCAGTAATGTAAATCAAAACATTTGATGACATTGGCAATTCACAGTGCTTTCTGCAGGACTCATTACAGGTGTAATGTAGTTATAACCAATTATCTCTACAGCTAGTTAGATAATGGCTAGTTCTTGAGTTAGAGAGCAGAGTTGTAGACTTACCTTCTGCATACTGGAAACACAACTGCAAAAAATGTCATCAGCAGAAAACAACTCCCTATGTTTGCTTATATATTTACAAAATTTAGTGTCTTCATACCAAGTAAACACAGATTTTTTAACAAATTCTAATAATGAGATGAAAAATATGAAGATTTTGAATCTATGCATATTTTATAAATGTCCAAAAGGACAGAAAAAGCACATATTTTACATATGTTTCCATGGAAGACTTCTGTGAATGGATTCCTTCTTGCATAAAGGGCAATTTAAAAATATTTAAAATACATCTGCATTTGGGAGTCACGGTATTGCAGAAAAAGGTAAGACAATCTATTACTATGTTTAGATGCAAATATCCTTCTACCTGTAAAAGTACAAAGATGCACCCTGTATTTTCATGGACCTTCATTGCCACCTTCCTAATTTTCATGTGCATGGACAGGAAGCACATATCCTAGTTCAGTAACCCTGTGGGAGTCCATTTCTACTCTCTGCCTATTAGCAGGTGAACAGATGTCATTTCCTGCTGAAACGGTTTCATTCTGAAAACAAAAAACAAAAAAAAAGAAAACTGAATACACTGCTGTCAGTCCAAAGAAATAAAACAATAACATCCACAACCAGTAATGAAGAAGTGAGGATGATTTCCTATTTGTGCTCCAACAATTGTGTCAGTCCTCTCTGTAATATATACAATAATCTTCAGGCCTGTAACACTTTTTGGACATTTTTGAAATAATTTTTCAGCCCATCACTTTGACATCCAGAATGAAGGATGGCTGAAGAACCAGACTGGGAAATAGAAACATGCAGAACAAGGATATTTATCCAAGTGCTGAGTAAACGAAAAGGATGTGGATGGTTTTAGCTGTGTTGACTTCAGAAAATTGGTAGGTGTTGCTCTACATTTTTTATAGAGTATATGATGAAATCAGAACATGAAGCACCTGTGGACACCCATAAAATCTGAGGCCATAAAGCAACTTCAGCCTGAGAAACTGAGGTGACCACAAAGATAAGACATGCCCATAATTAGGTGACCATTGTATGTGAGATTTGGGGATTGCTGTCTGAGAATTAGGTGACTGAAAGGCACATATGTTTTCCCTTTACAAAAACTCTCTTTAGACTCGAGACAAATCTTACGGCTTTTAAGAAAATACCACGGTGAAAGAGACAGCAAAGAGATGGCAAAGACAAAGCTAGTACTTCCTTCAACCTTGTTATATGACCAAACCCCAAAATTTCCCTCTATTTGTTTTATTCTAAAATAATAAAATAGTTTAGGTATTATCCTTTGGAGCACATTAATTCTCCTGTAGGATTTTGCTCTGCAGAAAACATTCTTTAAAATGTATCAACGAAGAACTATGAACTGCATTTAAGACCATTACTTTACTTAATTACTTTTTTTTCTCTGGCATTTCACAGACTCCATAAAGCTAAGGGCAAAAAAAAAGTTTCATTAAAAATGCTATAAAAAGTTAAATTGCACAGACCAAAGCATATTAAAGAAAGTCCTTTACAACCGGTAAAGTTCACCTAAGGCAATACCTCTGGCAAAGCTTGCTCAAAGGATACCATGTACCAACTACAACTGCAGCAAAGAAGGAACCTCAATCCCATCTTTCCTTTTTGTTAAGAAGCTGGAGTATATCGGATCTTCTGAGCCAGTGTCTATCCTTTGCTGAGGCACACTTACCTCTAACACATCTCTTCATAAGGATCAAGTTTCTCCTTAAAGGTCATCAGGGTTTTTGTCTGCATTATCCTAATGAAAGACCTATTAGAATCATGGGAACAGTACTGCAAAATCCAGTTGCCACACACAACGTGTCAGACATGAAACTCAAAACACGTTTAAGACTCTGAAGTCTCCTGTGTATATCTTTAATGGACATCAGAACAAACATGTTAGCTTGTGCTGATCCTGGGATTCAAGAGAGCATTTCAGTTGTTACTGTCTACCTGATACATCTGTACTTAAACCCTGCCACATGGCTGCCTTTGTTTGTTCCCTCCCTGCATGCTTGATGTGCAGTCTTTTGTCATCTGTTAACATCTCAGTAAACCTGGAGCAGTTTGGGTTCACCAAGAGACAGAAAAATAAGAAATCAGGCACTAATTACTGACTTTTTCCTTCTTGGAAAGCCATCACTTGGAAAGCCGTCAACAGTTGTGTGATACTACATATTCAATATTGAAGCCTTGTGCACTACCACTGTCAGATCTTCTGTTTAATAGAAAGACAACTACTTGTCAAAACTGTTCCTGTTTTATAAGAAAAAACCCTCAAAAGCTGAACTAATTCTGGATAGTAAAGGTACATTTAATCACAGAATCTACTAAAGGTATTCAGTGGGGAAAGCTTCAAAGGATAGTCTGTGAGGAGATACAGAGCTGGAAAATACCACAAGTAATTGCAAATCCTACTATATGAAATTTCTACAGGATAAATTGCAAAATGGAATCAAGGGTGGCAACTCAGCTAACTCAAAAAAAAACCTGGCAGTAATAGTGTAACAGTTCTGAAGAAAGAGAATATTTGATTTAGGATCCTCCTTAACCTACAGTGCCCTGAGATCTTTAAGAGAAGTAATTAACACATGACCATGGTCATGGTGTGAGTTCTGCAACTCGCATCAGCCCATATTGCCCTTTTCATGTAGAAAGGTCTCATGTTTCTTTGAGACTCCTTATACCTGAAAAGCTACTAGATGTGTCTCCTTGTGGCTTTCTTTTTTTGAAAGATGTTTGTATGGGTCCCAATCTTATGATGATGCTACTACCAAAATAAGCATACTTCCATATTAGATGAACATGAAGTAGTATGTTATGAGATGAGAAACAGGACTTAGCATTGGACCAGAAACTCTTTGAGATGGAGAAAAGTATTAAACTTTGAGAGAACTCAGAGTACAAAATCGTAACAATAAAAAGAGACCCTGGAATCAAAGGCATGAAAGACATAAACTTCAATGATGATGCTAGGTATTTCACACATTGTCCAGAAATCTATTTTCTTTCCACTTCTCTATTTCAATCTATTCCTTTGTCTCCTCCCTACTTACTGAAAGTAACATCTGAAATTTCTGATTTCCCTAGATATGTCTTAATTCAGACTTAAGAAAAAGTGGTTTTTTTTTGTTTCTTAATCTCCATCACACTGCTGAAAGCATTACTGTGCTCTTTCTTATGCAGTCATTTCTGTGTATTTTTTAATCAAAAATATCAAACATTATTTGTGCATAGACTTAGCATGATTGGTTAAAATAGAAACCAAATGAGAAGCAATCAAACAAGCAAACAATCAAAGCTTGGTTTTTTCTTCCCTTCACCCTCCTGCTGCTATTTACACAGTATCTTAAGCTTCAAATAATTAAAATCATGGTTCAGTTACCTTTCCCCTGTGAATAATTTATAAGCAAGTATAGTTTCTTTGTTTCCTAGTTACTAAGTTTATAGAAGGACACCGAACACTTCTTCAATTTATTTCTGTACAATAGCTTTTCAATTACACTTTTTCTGTTCTTTGTGAGAAGAATGAGTTTGAGGAGGTCCTTGATACTGGAAGCTAGCCAATGTTATTCCAATTTACATGAAGAGTGAGATGGAAGATCTAGGAAACTACAGACCTGTGAGGTTAACATCAGAACCTGGAAAAATAATGGAGAAAATGATACTAAATCCTGATGAAAGGCAATGCAATCAGCAGGCACAGTCAACAAAGGGTAGAAGTTTAACTAATTGATATCCTTCTACATACCTGCCTCATGGATAAAGGGAAGGTGGTGGATGTAGTAAGGTTGGATTTTAGTAAGTCTTTTGACACTGTTCCCTACATCATCTTTCTGGACAAGTTATCCAGCTGTTGCACGAGCAGGTTCATGAGGCTGGGTGAAGGACTGGCTGACGGACAGTCCCAAAGGGTTGTAGTGAAACGGCCTGCTGACTGGTCACCAGTGATGTTCCTCAGAGTGCAGTTCTAGAGCAAATTCTGTTCAAGAGTTTTATCAATGATCAAGATTCAGGAGTTGAATGCCCCATTAGCAATTATGCTGATAATACCAATCTAGCATGTGCTGTTGACTCTCTTGAGGGTAAAAAGGCCTTGCAGAGTGATTTAGGTAAACTGAGCACAGGGCAATCATCAGTGGCATGAAATTTAATACTGGATTCTACACCTATGATGGAGTAGCTCTGGACGCAAGTATGAATCAGGGGAAGAGTGGCTGGAGATCAGCCCTGACAACAGGATCTGGGGGTGGTGGTTGGCAGCAGGGTCACTGTGAGCCAGCAGCTTGCCTGGGCAGCCGAAAGGGCAGACAACATCCTGAGTGGCATCAAACGCTGTAGAACCAGATGGTCAAGAGAGGTGATTATACTGCTGTATTCAGCACTGGTGTGGCCTGAGTTTTGTGTGCAGTGCTGGGCTGCACAGTCTATAAAAGGATGTGAAGGTTCTCAAATGTATCCAAACAAGGACACCAAACTGTTGGTTCTATGAGGAGTGGCTGAGAACTCTGGGTTTGTCTAGTTTGGAGAAAAGGATGGTAAGGGATCACCTCATTTCTCTACAGTTTTCTGAGGAGACGTGAAGAGGGAGCTGTTGACCCCTTTTCCCTGGGATCCAGTAACAGGAGACATAAGAATGGCTCAAAGCTGCATCAGAGGAGGTTCAGAATTGACATTAGGAGACATTTCTTTACAGAGAGCATGTTCAAACACTGGAACAGACTTCCTATGTGCCCATCGACCCATGTGTGTCAGCGTTTGAGAGGCATTTGGACAATGACCTTATTATGAGGCTTTCATGTTTGCTCAGCCTTGAAGAGGTCAGGCAGTTGCATACAATGATCATTGTTGGTCCCTTCCCACCAAACTATTCTTCCCTTCTTGTCCTTTCCCAATACAAGGCTATGACTAACCACAATTCAGATCCTAGGATCAAGGAAAAATAAAAAATCCCTCTACAAATCACAATTGGGAACAACAAACTGTGAAAAGGAGATTAAAAAATGGAAGTAATTTCTTTTGTATTTTATACAATTAGAAAATAATAGCCAATGTTTACAAATAAGTAGCAAGTCTACTACCTTGAAAGACAACAGCCCTTTACTACTGCCACAGGCCCCACAACAAAGCAGCAGCTGCCTCCTTTTCAAATACCAGATGGTTAGAATGTTCCTTCTTTCATGCCTGACACCCTCTTTACCACTTTGCACCTCTAAAGGAAAAGAACACCATTACAATAAAATATTGTAGCCTTTTATATGCATTGACACACAAAACCCAGTTCTAATGAGAATGCCAACTGAAGGATTGGTATTTACAGCTTATTAAGTCTGGATTTGTATAATTGAAGAGAGAAGCTACACATATTTTTCTACTTTCTTATGAGTTTAACAGCAATATTCTTTTTCAATAGTTTTATATTCGAACTTGTTTCTAATGCATGCCAAATCCAGCAATCATGTCTCTTCCCAGCCATTCACCTTCCTCCCACAGACAAGCTATAGCATCTAACATGCTCCCATTTTTTCTGGAAATCTAAATTTGGTTTAGATCAACAGCACAATCTTAGCAAGATGGATTAAAAAAGATGTACACCACACCTACATGGGAACAGCAGAATTACTCTTCTCCAAAGTTTAGAGCAAAAACTGTCATCCAGCACAAAACAGACATATTTTGCAGTACTGTTCTGACCACAGTGCAATAATGTGGCCAGGGAGTGCTGGAAAGAAAAAAAAATCTTGCTAATGGCTTGCCTTGAGATGTAGTAATGCCTGAGAGGAAACAGGAAGAAGTGGTGACAGAAGGCTTAATCCACAGCTACACTATAATAAACGTTAATAGAAGAAATAATCAGGCTGATTGACTATCAGATTGAAGGAGAAAAAAATCATCTCTAGCCACTCTTGTCTTTCTCACTGACAAGAGCTCTGCAGAAAATTCAGGCTTGGTGATGTAGATTAATTCTACCTCTATGTTATGTTCATTATCCTAGAAAAAAAGTACTTTTCATTAAGCATTGCATTAATATTTCTCTGCTTTGCAACATATTTATGGATTGCTCAATGTAAGAAGAACATTATTTTATAAACATGACATTTTTGTTTGCTAAGCAATAATTAATAATCAGTGATATTAGTGAATTGTGTCTAAATGCATTCCCATTAAACTTTACTGTGTATGCATCATGCAGTTACTAATTAACTCAAATTACAATTTTAATCTGAATAAACAAACATTTAATCCAAATAAGTCCTTGTGTGATCTACCTTCACTACAGAATTAACCGAGTATGGCTCTGATAACTAAAAATGTTACTCACATGAGTAAGACAGCTAGTACAAGGATGTCTACTAAAACACAGTTCAGGAAAATGCAGAAAAGCAAGATTAAAAAAAACCCCTTCCACTATTTGTCCTTTCCATTTGACTTTAAAAAGTCTTGTTAGAAGGTACTGCTTCACATATTTATGTACTACTTGATGCAAATAACAAATTCCACAAAATATTTAAAAAATCATTGCTAATTTACATATTCCAAAATTGTTATATAAAATACTTGTGAGATAATTGTCCCATAACATTTTTAAATTCCTAATTCCTCAGTGCACAGAAACACCTTCCGAAATGCTGCCAGTTATCTGCACAGAAAGATGATCTTAGGGCTTTAAATTTACCTGGGACCTTGTCGTTTAACAGATGGGGATGAAGAACTTCAGGTTGTGGTCCCCTTGTCTTCAAGTGACACATACACATGCCATTCAAGCAAGGTTTTTTGTGAATATGAGGATGTCATGGAAAGAGCATTAGCATGGGTCGGTCTTGAGAACAGAAAAGTATGGGCTTGGATGGTCAAAATATCTTCATAGTAAGGGAAGTGTTATTGCTGCGCTATCAACATGCAATGCAGCTGATGATTATTACTTCACAACACAGGAAAGTGCCAGACCCCATTTAATGAGTATATATATAATCTCAGCTCTAACACTGGCCAACTACCCTTCTGCAAAAATGTACTTCAGCAACTTCATAATGTCTGAGGATTTCATTTTAAGCACAGATTATTCAGA
>VZTR01019354.1:300897-340094 GCA_013400775.1 Chaetops frenatus | reverse complement strand
ACAAAGAGAAGCTCCTCCCCTGTGGCTTCTCTAAGGAGTCTTAATACAAAGCTAATTAAGTCAGAATTTCTACACCCTGTTGAACCAAGCAAATCATGTGGCCACTTCTTTTTTACCCTATTCGGCTTTTAGCAGGGGTTACAAAAGTGAATAATGTATTTATTTGCTACTGTGACAACAGATGAAATTCCTGATCTTCTTTTAACATGAATGGGAGCATTGCTCTTCTAGTTTGGGATGCCAGGATTTCACCAGCTGTGCCTTCTGGCTGCAGAAGTTAAAACTAATTAAAAGCTGATTCTAGGTTACCACTGGACTGCTGCTGCTGGAAGCAGTTCTTGGCCTTGCCATGGATAATGTGCTTTCCATCATGAGTGGATTCTTCTCTTTTTTTACTGACCATGTACAGCCCACCGCTGCTGCATGATGGTTGTTCAGCCCTTTTGCACTGAGGTGCTTTCCCATACTGTATGAATTTACTTTTTGAATTATGAGAGATGTTACAGGCCACTCCCAGGGGCCAGTGAATTAAAGCATTCCGGCAGAATTGCTGAATAACAGGGTAGAGCAGTGTGTAGGTAAACATCTTTTGGAGTCTCTGTGGTAGATGTGTTGGACCACAACAGTCAGCATTCAGAGCTAAATTAAAGGTCAGAAAAACACAGAGCTCCTTCAAAAGTCCGGAGCACCATGTGTGTTTGAATCCTGTTTTGTTTCTGGAGACATAAAGAGAGATGTTCCACACCCAGGAAAGTAGCAAAGAATCAGGATTTGCCATGCCAGCTAAAGGGTGCGAAAGGGAAACTGATATATCTTATATCCTCTTTATTTTGATTTTTGTGCTGATATTAAACGTACAAGTGGTTATGATGTACAATTTAACCATGGCGTGTACCATTTTGTACAGAGGAAGGAAACATCACTTCTAATTTTTTTTTACTGCTAATGATTAATGTTTCTTAAAAATAACTCAAACCAGAACACATCAAACCTAAAATGGAGAGCTTTGAATCTCTGAGTGGGTTGTCTCAATTCCACTTTCTGTCTCACAGTAGGTCCAATACAGATGTGAGTATGACAGGTAAGGAAGTGCTGAAAATGAAACTCGTGCATCCTTATTGATGGAAGGAATAAATGGTGGTCTGCAAAGACTCTCTTTATGTAGATCATAGGAAGAAAGATGTTACATGATGTAAGTTTATATATATATATATATATGCTTGTGATCTGTGATCTGTTTCTTCCTCAAGTCCACAGCATGATGTGCATCTGAGTTTTCTGTGTGTATGAGGGCCCTGGGGGTTATTGTGATGCTCCCACCATTTCCTTTGCCCTTTCTTTCTTTGCTGACGGATGCAAACATCTCTTTCTTCTTTCCTCAGTTTCCCCTTTCTTCTACAGCAGCATCAAAGAATAGGATGTGCTCTTTTCACAGAGGCTCTTTGGATAATGTGAGGCTAAAGGATATTTAGTAATCAAAGAGGAAAAGCTGAAAAGTTTTACTTCAAATAATCTTGGCTAATATGGAAGAAAATGTGTAGTGCAGGCTTATCTAACAGAAGGAGCTGTGGCTGGTCAGTTGTTGGCATAAAGGGAGTGTGACTCAGTGACTGATAGTTTCCACAGTATTTCAGTAGTTCCAAGGTATGATTTCTTAAGAGCTTCATTTGGCAGCACTTAAAAGTTCCACCTTATAATGCAGGAGAAGACAAAAGCCTCTTGGAGACTGGTTTGTTGTACACATTTCATTTAGAAAGAAAAGTAAATTTGTCTGACACTATAAAAATCAACTTTGTAAGCTGTTCCCTTTTTGGCGTGCATGGAAAATTCTCAGTCAGTGGCAGGTAAGGTCAGCATGAACACAAGTTTTTCCCTAAATCATTTATCATTGATATGGTGTTTAGTTCAGTATTAAAAAATAAACAGGGACATTCCTTTTTTTTTTGTTTACATAGAGATTTAGAAATAGTTATATTGCCCTTCATTCTTCTAGGTTTTATTAGAAAAGACATTGAAGACAAATAGAACAGTGACAAAGCTAATAATAGGTCTTTTATGGAATGTGACTTATTTTGCCAAACTAGAGCATTTTTAGATCCTGGTGCTTTTAGGCTGACTCTTCTGTAAAAGTGAGAAAAGGGCAGTACAGAGATTTGATTTAGATTTTATTTCAGCTGTGCTGAGTCCAAGTTGCTTGTTGTTTTCTGCCACTTCCATGTATAATTTTTATTGTATTTTAATATTACTTTTTTTAAGAGTTGAGATAAATTGCTGCTTCTGCTTTTCCTTCAGTCATGAAACATCCCTAGAGATGTTCTGTCCAGTTTACATATTTGCACTCTGTGCTTGAATGTGCTTATGTGCTCACCTGCAGTTGCAGTTCTCACATCAGGTGTCAAAATGGACTTAGGTGTCCTATACATCAATAGGCAAAATTTTGGAGCCTCAGGAGCTGGGAATGTGGCCCACTTGAGCATGTTGCTTTACCCTGTAGGGTTTGGTTTATTTGGTTTGCATTCTCACTTTTGTGATGCTCACATTGTGTGTGTGAGAGATTTCACACACAAGTATTTGCCGAAGTAATTTTTAAGACAAAGTACTTCCAAGGGCAGGATGGCAGCTCTTGCATTCAGAGTCCCTCCAGTGCTCCTGGCACAAAGGAACATGGAGCTGGCTGTGAATAATTGAATGTCATCAATTCGAACTGTTAATAAAATAGGAAGCTACTGTGACTGTGTTTTCTGCTCATTGCCTGTGTTCTAGCTGTTGTTCCTAAAAGTAGTGCACATGTCTGACAACTGAAAGCTACATCTCTCTTGCTTCTCTTTGGTATTATATTTCATCCCACACAGTAGTGGCATCTCACAAATGATAATTGCCATAGGTAGAAATAGTCTGCAGCAATAATAAGCACCAAAATATCCATCCCCAGCCCATGCAGCTGTTTGGAAATCCTTGCAGTGTGGTTCTGGATTGCCTTCCTCTCCTCCTCTCATGAAGGAGGGATTCACCTTTTCAAATATAGAGCAGTAACCTTCTTCTCCCTCCTCCTACTTTTCTCAATTATCAGGTGTGTACCATATCTAATTTTAAATTAACTTGTCAACCTACATCCCATCTGTAGGGGTTTACAATTTTAAACCAATTGCCTTTGAGGTGACTTTATATACTGTTCCATTAACGTATACATATCAATTCTAGGGCACTTACAGACTACAGAATAAAATCCCCTCCTGAGCAACACATCTTCAGGGAAAAGAAGTAGCTTGCATTTGATTTGCTGTCGAATGAGAGCTGTGATGTGTCAAAACCTAACATTGAGCAGGGCAGTTGAATGACTTGAATAATTGTTTTAATACAAGTCAGTTTAGGGTAGTCTTAGTCTAGATACTAAGTAAAAGATGGATTTTTTTCTTATCTTGGTAGTGTTCCATTATCCATGGATATTTTAGTACTGTGTAGGAGAGAGTGAAACTATACTTGCCTGAATTTGTGAATATATGCATGACCACCCAAGATATTGACTTCTCTGTGAAGGCATTTTTACATTAATTTTATTGAAGAATTCCACAAATAAGACGATGGGAGCTTAGATTGTACACGGGACAGTTAAACCCCTCAGTTTTGTGTTGTGCATCAATTGGTAACGTTGTTACCAATGGCATGATTCAGTGTGACGCTGCTGGGCTCACACTGTCTCAGCTGCAGGAAGGGCAGTATTCCCACTTGGCTCATGGTCCAGAGTCTGCTGTCACCTGGGACAGGAAGGAGCTTTCTGTGGCTGGAAAATGCACTATTGAATTTTCAACTGCAGTCCAAAGTCTGTGCTTCATTCTTTATTCTGAGGAAAACAGCGTTAGTGGTGTGGTACAGAAAAGTCACTTTTCTTGGGAAATGACATTTTTCTTCCCTTTTCATACTGCTACAGCTGTATTCCTGCCAGTAAAGATAAAGTGATTTGGCTTTCCAGAGGTTGTGACATAACTGATGATTTCTTTTCAGCGAAGGAGAGCCTCCCTTGCATTTGTGTGACAGAAGAACTGAGACATGAATAACTTTAATACCAGAAATCAGCAGGTCTCTAGCCCAGTCCCATTAGCCTGCAGGCACCTGCCCCTGGCAGACTCCCTTTCAAAGGAAAGGCAACTCAGGGCTGAGGGGTCCCTTGGAAACAGCAGCCAGGAATCAGAACTGCAACAGAGGCAAAGAGAAGATGCTGGTGAGGGAAGGCAGGGAAGAGTTGAAAGAGTTTGGCAGAGTCAAGGCAAGGGAGGATGGCAGCTCTGTCAAATACCTGTGTGTTTGGGTAGTGAGAAGACTGGGGATGATTTACCCCAGAATAGCTACAAGGAGCTGGTTGTAGATCAGCTGTCATTTGAACATAATTTTCAGGAATTTGCTTTCAAAGACAAATATAGGCAAATGCCTTATCTTGGGATCAAAGGGAGTGAAGTGCAGTGAAATGTCAGGTTATTGTCTCAGAAAGAGAGACTGAGCCTCCAAGGCAGGCAGACTATGCAGTGTGCCAGAGGCAAACCTGCAGAGTGAACTTGGGGAGGCTCTTTAGCTCAGGGACTGTGGAATATTTTCTACAGCTGTGCTGTAATAGCTGCAGTGTGGATCTGGTTTTATTTTGTGAAGGGGTAAAAAGGCAACCAGGAGGTGGCAAAAAAAAAGTAGTACTGGTAGAGGAAGTAAAGCTGAACCATTTTAGAACTCAATCATTTTTTTCTGGGTTTTTATTTTTTTATTATTTTAAAATTTCAGGATATAAATACAAATATTCTTTCAGTTAATTGCAGCGTGTACCACCCAGCTCTGCCTGGCACAGAAGGGTGGAGATCTGGTAAAACTTTGGCTCATAGTTCAGCTCTCCTTACTGCTTCCTACCTGACTGCTGTGCTGCAGTCACTAAGGCTTTGTCTAAAAATCCTTTCTCATGCTATTTCTTTGCTTATGGCTTAAGGCAAGTAAAATCTCTAGCCATACAAATGTACTCCACATTAATCCAGTGTGCACAGTAAAGGCAGTCAGTGAGACACAAGTCTTGTGTCTTGGTATTTACTTATTTTTAAGTAAATGCATCTCTTGGACTGAAATTCACCTTTGTGCTTGTGGATACAAACAAAAATGCCAGCTCTTCCATGACACAAGTATCTGTAATACTTAAACCAATAAAAAACCCAAACCACCAAAAGGTTCCACAGTATATGTTGCTGCAATTTTTTTTTAATCCTTAATGTCACTCTATCTCAGAAAGATCTTAACAGTGAAACACATGCTATACATTAAAAAAAAAAGGTTCTAAAAAGTAAATAACTCCCACCATGGTCTGATTTCCTGCCCCACTGCCCTGAGTTGGATAAGTTAGATGTTGCCCAGCTAGATTACAAATGCTTTGTAGTTGGGAGAAGGAAAAATATGCAAACCTTTTTGTTATATCTATCTGTATTTTGTCTGTGTGTATCTTACCTGCAAAAAGCACCCATCCATATGGGTATACAGATTATATAACTGTAAGTAACACATTAAAAAATATTTATAAAATAAAATTATAGAAACTTACATAAAATAAAAATTATAAATGGGGACTTGTATATAATTATGTACATGCTTGTAGAAGTACCCTTCTAGAATGCAGGAAAACCCAATCTTTTGGCAGGAGGGAACAAAAAAGAAAAACCCACCAAAATATCCAAACAGAAAATAAATAGCTGCTCCATTTTAGAGCAAAGGTAGTCTGAGGAGAATGTGATGCAATGATTCCAATGTTTATTTTTAATAGTTTAAGATCAACTTCTCCATGCTCAGGGACTGAGGGGAGCTCTCCCTTCTGGAGTTGCTGAATCCGGCTTGGGACTGGGAGGTTGTGCCTGTCCTAGACTGAGAGGCACCACTGGAAGCACTTTGTGGGTGCTGGATGACACCAGGCAGATTTGCTTCCATGGGAAGTTGGTTGTCAGGCACATGAAAACCGGGATTGAGGCAAAACTTGCTGGCATTGGCTTTTTTCTATAAAACACTTCGGTTTTTCAGGATTTGCCACGTGACTTTGGAAAGTATCCTGGTCAGAACACGTGGTGTGGTTTCCATGTGCAGCCTCACTGGCTGGATGGGCTGAGAGAGAGGACCTAGTGATGGTTTTCCTCAGCTTCTGGAAAACTGCAAAACCTAGGAAGCCAGTAATGTTTCAGACCAAACCAATGAAACCTTTTCTTTCTCCTCAGTAACATTTAACACACTGTAGTCACCTTCCAATGGGTGGCTTTCAGCTGTGCCCTTTATATTTATCAGAAGGCGACCACAAAATAAACAGTGGTATTTTTTTCTGTCTTTCCCCAGTTTACTTTGTGCATTAGACAGTGCTCTGTAAATTATAGCTCCACTTTTTCTCTTGAATAGTCAGTCAGGCGTGTTCCCATTTCACTTGTGCTGGAGATTCGTTTAAAGGTTACTCAGTCCTCGGAGAGAGAAGTATGTTTTAAAAACAATAGAAAAATGAAACAATAACATTAAATGAATTGCTGAGGGAAGAATAGGGGAGAGCACAGTAAAAAGAAGTTTCTTGGATTTGTTTTGTTACTTGCTTTCAGATTGGTAATGTTCTTGTTTCTGGTATTTTGTCCATGTCATGTACAGCTTCATGAAAAACTTCAGTTATTGGGGGATGAGGTTAAATAAATTGGCTCTTAGAAACACAATGTCCTGCTGTCTTAGGGTGGTGCATTTTTTGTGTCCCGTTTCAAGAGCTTGCTGCTTTATTTCTTTGTGTTCTTCCCCTTC
Source organism: Chaetops frenatus (assembly GCA_013400775.1). NCBI lineage: Eukaryota > Metazoa > Chordata > Aves > Passeriformes > Picathartidae > Chaetops > Chaetops frenatus. Next base: position 333,311 of record VZTR01019354.1, on the reverse strand, counting down.
CTGTTCTAGTGGGGTATGGAATTGAGAAAGCAACTGAGCTGAATCAAGTTTGGAGTTAACATTTTGGTAGCAAATGGAAAACAGAAGGCTGTGATGGAGACTTGTTGCCTGAGGGAAAAATGTGAGAAATTTTATTTATAAAGGTGGGTTTCCCCAGGTGCCAGAAGATGGTTCAGGAGGGGTGGGAAATACCTCAGTGCCAGGAGCTGGATAATTCTGTGTATTCTACAGATATATTTGTAATGATTTGTGGGAGTTTTTCTGTTTAATAAGTATAGGTGAAACCTAGAGAAAGAGAAAAAAATAGATATGGGAGGGAGCAGCATATTCCAGCACAGGAAGATATTTTGAGGTGTTAGCAAGTATTAAACCTCTTATTCCTGGTGCTACCACACAGCTTTATGTAAGGAACAGTTTTGATTTTTCACTGTTTCAGTGAATTATAGTGCAGGCTTTAAAGGCTAGTTTTTTGGTCATGACCTGTAATCTTTTTTACTGTAAAACTGAAGATTACTCTTGGTTTATTATGTGGTTTTGTTTTTTTTTTTTTCTTTCCATATTAGTAGTTTAAATTTTGGAAAGTTGAGAGGGCGTGGAAGTTTGCTAGTGTTAATGAGATACAGTTTTCTGTTTTAGTTTGGGAACTCAGCAGAAGTGATTAATGGAAAAATTGTGTTTTATAAGTATGAATAGTGACTGGTTTGCGTTATTTAGATGCTGTTTCATACTGCCCAGCTCAAGCAAGGACTCAAATACTAGGATTAGCAGTAGATTTATGGAGAAAAAGTTGCTACTTTTAAACATATAAACTTGTATGTTTATATGTTTAATTTTCATCAAAAGATGAAAATACACATCTCTGAGACATACTGAATATTTATTGGACAACCACATAAGTTTAATATTATACTTGTTTGCTTTAATAAGATTTGCTTCAAATTTCTTTGTACGATGTTTCTCTTGGATACATCAGCTCTTTTCGTCCTTCCTGAGTAAAAAAAATTACCTTTCTGATAGCATGCTAATAAGTGATTATCTTTTTGATTTGTTAAATGTAGTCATGTACACTATAAACACCTCTACCGTCAACTGAAGGTTTAAAAGTGAGCAGATGTCAAGGTTTGTGACAGGTATATGCAGCTAGCAGCAGAAGGCATAGTTCCATTTCTTGCAAACTCTGTATTGAAACACAAATGCTTTATGAATATTTATTAGGGCATTGTTCAAGCCTGCCCAGCCATATTCCTACACTTTATTTGTAGGCTATAGGAAGAGGACAAAAAGATCTTTCTCAATACATTTCTGTATTAGTGGAGCTACTTCACTCAAGTTGATGAATGTTTAGTTTTCAGCTCTTCAAGAGAAGCGTAGTTTTTCCCAGGTTAGAGTTCATAGTAGTTTATTGTTTTTTAAAACAAATAAATACTAAATAATCTCGCTAACATCAAAGTAATATCAAACCCTAAAGTATTTCATTCCCCTCAGAGGTTTTAAAAGAGGCCTTTAAATGTATTTTGTTCAATGGATGATTTTACAGGGAGAGGATTTGATTTGTTAAATGTCATGCAGTGTTATTTGTGGGACTGTTTTCATTAATGGCAGTGTGAATAACAGCTTTCCTGAATTTATTCCCGTGTTTGCGTTTGCTGAATCAGAATTTAATAAGCTCAGTGTGTGGAAAGCTGTTGTCAGTCTCACTTTTGGGCTTTGTTAAGGAGCCTGTGCTTATGAAAATAGAGATAAACCTTCTGTTAGTCAATGAGGAACATTTGGGAAATGAAGGAGCATGCAGCAATTTTCATCTGTTAACTATGAGCTAAATTAAAAAGTAGAATAGCTCTGAGAAAGCTTTTAAGTTGTACCTTTTAAAATAAGTACTGCAGACTCCATCTTTTCTCACCTTAACTCCGATAAATCCATGCATTTTGCCTTCTAATGTAAAATGCAATATATGATGGATTATTTTTCTTTACCCCTCTCTCTCCCTGAAGTGAAGGGTTGGTTTCATTCTGGTTTTGTTCTGCTTTTTAAACTTTGATTTTTAGAATTTAAATTCCACCTTATATATTAAAACTAATGCTGCATGAAGGTGGAAATTCAATGATAACCTGGCATCCCATAGTTTATATCAGTAAGAAATATAACAGAAACTTGAACTGTAATTGCAGTCATCAAGTGGTCATTGCCATTGTAGAGGAAGAAGAGCTGGCACAGTCTTTGCTGAGAAGCTCCCACAACTTCCCACAAAAGGCTTTTCCAGAGGCAGGGAGTGTTTGTTCTGTGGTTCAGGTCCTTCCCAGTGATGAACTCAGCCCAGGCACTGGGCTCATTTGACATGATTACTAACACACCTGTGAAGATCAGCCTTNGTTGACTGGGAACTGCAGCCTGGACCTTGTTTGACCTTTGTGTTCCTCTGTGTGAAAGGGAGGCTTTAGGATGGAGCTGAAGTTACACAGCTGAAGTTTTGCAGAGCACAGTAAACAAAGCCATCTTGTTCTGTTCCTTCACTTCAGATAGTACCTTTTTTCAGTGAAATCAGCTACATCTTGAGTATAGACTAGAATATCTGCTGCAAATATAGAAGATCTGCCAAAATCAGTAGTTTCTGCCAACTCCCCCAAAACAGAGATGAAAAACCAGATACTGAATTTCTCACTCGGTTCTGAATTTAGCTCCCTTTTTTGTTTGTTTTGTTCTTTTTGTGTTTGTGGTTTGTTTTTGTTTGTTTGTTTTGTTTTGTTTTTTTAACAAAAGGGGCTCATTTGACATGATTACTAACACACCTGTGAAGATCAGCCTTTCCCAGGTTCTGCTCATGCACTCTGATATATGGGATGTATTTTTGTGCCTGCTCATGAGGAGGAAGCTCTGTGCAAAGCCCAGGCAAACCTGCCTTTGGTTAATCAAGTTGCCCTTGGTGTCAGGACAGCAGCTGTGCAGTGGAACCAGCAGAAGGCATTTTTGAAATACTTTCCTCAAGAGCCTCAGCCCTGTGAAAAGGAAGGTTGCTTCAGCTGTTCTGTACATGCTTAATGGCAGGAATACCTGAGGAAATGTTGTGTGACCAGGCAGGTAGCAGCTTGAGAGCACTGAATTGTTCTCTTATTTATGTCTAATATTCTTGCAAGTCTGTGGGTGCTCACACCAGGCTGCTATAATACCCAAATAAGTGACTTTTTACATCTAAACTGCTTAACAGCCTTTTTAGGGTCACATCACATTGGTTGATGTCATGCAAAATTACAGCCTTCTTGGTTTAAACCAATAATGATAATACTAGTATTTTTAAAAGTTTTTGCTTATTATGGAGTATATTCTCTAATGTCTGTACTTTTCTCCCTCCCCTTAAAACAAAAAATGTTAGCCTGTATCTTCAAGTGCCATAAACTTAAGTAAAATTTCTAGTTTTCACCAGACATGCATCAGTTCCTTCCCTTTTTCCTACTTCTGAGGGAAGATATTTATTCTAGCTGTGCTCTAGTATAATTACATTTTCCTGGTATTCACTGGGTAACAACAGCTGCCAATGTTCTGATCACTTATAGTCATAAAATGTTCTACATGAGTTAATTTCTGTAGTTAACTTACTTAGTGATTTTGAAGTAATTCAAGACCTTATACTGTTTGCTGGTTTTATTTTCATTTGACTTCAGAAATTGTCTTTTCATCTCTGCTTTTGGTTGAATTGAAGAATAGCACATCAAGGGAACATAATCATAAGAGATTAGAAAGGTCCTAATCCTCTACTCTCCTGAGCCTTCTGTATGTCTCTCCCCACATTTTTGTACTATTTAGAAGAGAGCTGTGACTGATATTAAGCTTTTTGTGATTAGTGACATTCTCAAGTACTCATTGCTGCACTGATTCTATTTTGTATTGTATTTGCCTTCCAGTAAAATGCAGTATTTCTAATGATTTTATAATTTATTACATTGGGGAAATGAGGTGAAACTTTGCTAGAACAAGTTAATTAGCACGCATAGAGAAAAGCTCACAACATTTCTTTTTTGGATGCAGAAGATTTTTCACTTTATAAAGTAAACTTACAATGGAGTAGATGTTTCTAGATGTTTTTAAGAATCCTTTCAATTTAAGGAGTATATTCTAAACTGAGTTTTCCACAATTTTAAAACCCAGAGGAACCCAAAAACATCAGGAGCTGTGAAAGAGAAATGGGAAAGAAAATGTTTGCAGAAGGTGGCATAAAGCTAGAAGTTTGTTGGTGCATGAGTTATGCAGAAATGAAGTATTAAGTGGCCATCCAGAAGAAAGGGCACATAAATGGCCATGTTTATGTGCCCAGAGAAGTTAGATACAGTTTTAGGAGATAATATTGTCTAGCTCTGCAGGTAGGATTTATCTTGCCTGGCTTTGGCTGCCTAAAACAAGGCATCTATTTAAGCTGTTGTTTTGGCTCGTGAAGTCACGGGAGAGAATAAGGCATCTTTGGGGGAATGATTCATCTGCCTTGTTTCAGACAAATACCCCAGGACGTTCTGACTTGTCCTCTGGAGGTGTGACACTGTGCATTGATTAGAGAGCCAGACAGATAACTCAGCTGGGCACCCAGCTCAGCTAAGGGGGAGACATTCCAGCTGCAGTAAAGTCATGTTCCACCTCTCATTTTATCTGGGAAGCTAACTCTGCAGTTAAGGGGGTTTGTAGTTCTTCATTTTTGCAGTTACCACACATGCTGTTGTCCAAGATTTACACAGAATTTTTCCCTTGTGTTGTTGTTTTAGTTCAAGTAGTTGCTTTTACAATTGTCAAGTGCACTAAAAAAAAGCTACTTAATATTGAGGTGAGGCAGTGTATGGTGCTCCTGAATTTTGTTCAACATTATATAAATAACACCTTGTGGTTTATATAATTAAAAAATGGAAATGGTAGGTATTTTAATTCTAGAATAGCTGGAAAAAAATGTAGTTGATTTGGTTTTTTCCAGACAATCAGATAAAACTTTAACTGAAAACCATACTAACACAGCTTTGTTCCCCAATGACAGTGTCTGCAAAAATATCAATTTGGTCTTTATCCTCAAACATCAGAATACCATCTGAGACTATTGAGCTCTCTATGGCCTGTGTAAATACTGTAACAATGAAGGGGAGAGAGGTCTCTGCCATGTTCCTAATGGATTAAGAATTTGATCTCAGTTTTTTGATGAGAAAGGTCGTGATTACTCAGATTGAACAGAAAGTCATTCTAAAGGTTACAGAAAAAGAACCAAGTCTCAGCAATGACACAATAGTCTCTTTGGCCTTTATATAGTTTGTAATCATACACTGCATATTGACCTTTGCAGATTAAATTTTATTTTAAGTCTCAAAAATTAATACCTTCTTTTTATTATATAAAACTGTCATAAATAGAAGGCAGCACAAACACTATGTCTCTCACACAGTTTGCTGATACTGAAGGAAGCTTTCTTTTCCTTCCATCCTGCTGCTCTGCAGGCAGCTGTCAGCTTACTGTGGTGGGTCTGCTGAAGCCTTCCAGCCTCAGGTGGGTGGGAGGGGGCCCGAGTTCTGCTCCACTCTTTGAGTGCTGGTCTGTGTTCAGGATCCACAGCCCCTTCATCTCCATCCCATCTTCCTCACTCTCCCATGGCCTGCTCAGCCTCATCCCTTGTTTTTAGAGTGCTGCGCTGGCATGGGAACAGAGAAGTGAAGGCTGTGTGTTTTCAGCTCCTCCTCCCACCTTGCACCACGTGGAGAGCCGGGTCCATCTCCTCTAACACCACCACAGGTGCTGCTGAAGCTGTTGTTGGATGTCCCCCTCAGCCACCCTTTCTCCAAGGCAGACAAGTCCTGCTCCCACACTCTCTACCTGCAAGGAAAGTGCTGTTGTCCCTGGCATCTCATGGCCTGTGCTGGGTGTGCCACAGTTGGTCCAAGCCTCCCCTGAGTGCTCTCCCAGATGTGGCCTAACAAACACTGATCAGGAGGAGGTAAAACCCTTGCCCTGCCCTTCAGCTGTGGCCAGGCTGCTGCTGCTGCTGTCTCCTGCCAGAGCACGCTGCTGGCTCGTGCATTGCTCACTGTTTGCTGCCAGGACCCTTGGTCTTTTCTGGGAACTGCTGAGCCCAACCACCTCATTGTTTACGCACCTCATTGGCCACTTCTCCAGATGTAACATCCCAACTGGATAGGAGTGGGCCAACCTGTTCATTAGCTAATAAACTTCCATTTGTTTTCTCATATTAGCATTAAACTTGTGCAAGCCTTGTTGTCTGACAGTGAAACCTCATTCTTGCTTATTCATCACTCCATTGTAAATGACTGAAGTAAACCCCAGTTACAGGTGATTTGCTGATACTCTCTCATCCTCCTGTGAGAATATGGTACAGGTGTTTATGTTCTTTCCATGCCTATATCCACAGCCTGCTGCAGACACAGAATTTTCTCTTGCTCCTCTGACAAGAATGGATCAAAACTTGGCTTCTCAGCAAGAAGCTTTGTCTCAGTGCATGTTGATCAGCACATTCCTGTGAGCAAAGTGAAATCAGTAAGAATCATCATCAATTTTGGTAAATCTCACTGGTTTCTTAAAAGCAATTTAAAAACTAACTGATTTTTCAGTCTCTAGTATTTGAGATTTGAAGTGGAAAAGCAGTTATTTGCATATTGAGAGAGTGCAGCATTTAACTATAAATGGAAAGGAATGAATTGCTGATGATCACTGCTAGCATTTTTAGTTGTATTTTTGTGTTGAAGGCAGACTATGCTCATAACAAAAAAAGCTGAACTCAAAGCACTTTGCTTTCTCTTGAAATATAATGCTGAATAATAATATCAGGGGTTTTTTTTGTCTAACTTCCTCATCTGGTTTTCTGAAACTTCAGGCTATCAAAACTGGGAGAATATAATAAACAGAGCATTCTGTATGGAGGTTTTTAGTGCAGCGCTGCATGTCCATATTGGTATCATCCAGAAGGGAATATCTAGATGAGATTGTAAAATGGAATAATTGCAGTAGCTCAGAATAAAGCCATTGTTTCGTGAAATAAGAGTAAGTAAGGGCTGCATGATTTTCATGTCAAAGTCAAATCCCAAAAGTTGATTAGAGGTAATATGGGGGCAGCCCCACCTCCTTCCCATCTATCACCAGAAGCCTTTTTTTTTGGAGGGGAAAGATGGTGATCCCAAAAGAAAAGCACATTTTATACAACCACTTGCTCCTTCTGCCAAGAACTGACTTCCCTGTTATTTTATTGCTGTTACCCCCTTCATCTAGAGGTGAAAATATTTTGAGCCCTCTGCTTAAATCTACAGATATTTACCAACTCAATTTTTTAGGCAAGGGCTTTTGCAGAAGTATTGAAAGCTCCTAAAGTTTTGTCCAGTGCTTAACACAAGAATATTCCTGCTAGATGTACCGGAGTGTTTAAATATGGACACTTTACCTATGTGGGAAAGTGAAATAGGTTCCTTTGTCACAGAACCTGAGATAATCTGAATAATTCTCACAGCCTTTTGTATGTCTGTGTGCCCCACGGGTTTTACATATATGGCATAGTCTGGTATTTAATGGGATTGCCTGCTAAGGGCTGGAAGTTACAAGAGTTATGGATGATAGTTAAAACAGTGCCTTACAGCTGAGGAAGCTGAAGTCCTTTGTGAGCAGTAATTAATTAAAGCTCAAACCAGTCCCATGAGATGGCATTATCCCCTGTTTTACAGATGTTGGAACACAAAGGATAAGTGTATGATTCAAGGGTGGGTAGCCAGGCCTTGTCAGATCAGAGATTAAACCCCAGACTTCCTTTTTATAGGGCCATGTTCTAATCCACTTTGTGTTTCCAGTGCTTTGAAATTTGCTGATGCTTATTCTGTAAGGCAACTTTTTCATCTCATTTGATCTTTGCTTTATGAGATGATCCTTGGGAAAAAACGGGGCATTCCATCGATCTGCTTTTGTTGTAAGTCTCCAAAGGCGATTAGGTTCTAAATTCTGTCCTTTTAGTACTGTCCAGACTAACTCCACATGCAAGCACATCCTTTTCTCTCAGATGACAGTATCTTATGCTGCTGTTTTGCCTGTAAGAATTAGAACAAGATTATAATGCCACCTTTTCTTCTTAGCATAGCCATTAGGGATGGGGTGGGAGTGGGTGCTCACATAGAGACAGCATCAATGGGGGAAGATGAGAAGAGAAAGACTTTTGAGCAGTTGAAGTGTCATTTTAAGAAATGTTGCTACTTAAAACTTCTGCTTGTGGTTGTATAAAGAGTTCCTCCTGTTAGAGGTTGAATGATGTCAAAGACTTTATCTGTGTTTTGGCATGTGGTATCACACAGCAGCTGAGGCTCTTTGGTTTGTGGGATTTTTCCAAGTGGAGAGAGAGCACATGTTCCAGTAGGAATTTCTGCACTGGCGTTTGTTTCCTCTGGAGGTGATGAGGATGTCATGTTGTGTCCGGAAGGCAATCTGGAATGCTGCCCTCATTGAATTTCTTTGCAAGTCTCAGTGAATGAAATCATCTGCTTTCTGTCGAAGGATCTGAGGGGAAGGGAGACAGATTTTTTTTTTTTTTTTTTTGAGTAACCAAGTACTGTGTAGTAAACTCATTGACAGAATCCTTATTTGGCTTTGTACTTGTTTTTAAAGCCTTCCTAAAAACCTTGTCTCTGAAGTAGTCTGCAATAGGTTAAAGTATATTAAAGTATACTTCTGTGGAAAAACTCTTCTATCTTGACTGAGTTTGCTGACAGCTCTTAGTCGAGTGCATCCCTGAGAGCAAAATAGCATCACTCCTGAGAATTCCACTCAGTGAGATAAGCCAATAGGGTCATCTATGTTTTGCTTTTATTTGGAAATAAAACAGTTGACAGACTTCCTTAAGTATTTGTCTTTGGTTGTTAGCAAATAACCCGGGGACTGGTGAAGCTGGTATTTTCTGTTTTAGTGTAATTTATTACATTTTATGTTACTTTCATGCACATCATGAAAACATACAGTTTTTGCAGACTGTATTAGTAAGGTGGACTGGAAAACAGCTGTGGTGATAGACTTGAGAAAATCTTTCACATGGATGGATGCAGTATTTGAGGTGCCAAGCAGACAGGCACAAGATGCAGAGTCCTCACCCAGGAATGTGTGAAAATACAGCTCTTCACAACTTGTTTTCCCTTCAGAAAAAAAGGTGGGGTGATAATATCAGTCTGGTGATGACAGCCCAAAAACTGAATCACTGCAGAGAATGGGGGTCAGGCAAAATTTAATGTAATCAAATACATGTTTCCCATAAAATCTCAGTTTTGAGTGGAAAATGTTAAGACAGCCCTGTTGATAATCTGTGTCAAAATAAGAAAAGGTTGGATGAAGAAGAAACTATGCAAAGAGAAAGTGAATTCAGCTCAGTTAGTGCTGGCTGCTGGGTTGCAGCAATTTATTAACATTTGAAGGTAGCATGGTCAATATTGTTGTTTTGAGGAGTGAAGAGTGAAAAAGATGAATAGCAGAGAGAAAGAAAATTCATCAGTGTGTGTAATAACAAAATGTTAATGGGGTAACACAGACACACAATAAGAGATCAAGGACTTTCCTGATAGGTGTGACAGCTTGCTGGTAGAAACAGGGATGGAACCTGGATTGCTTGGTCTCTTCATTTCTTGCAAAATGAAGATAGGAAGAGTTTGGTAGCACATTTCCCATGTGACTGGCAGTGTAAGGGGAAGAGTTTGGTAGGGCACTTCCCACTTGGTTGGAAGTGTAAGGGGAAGGCTCCTATTTACCCTTGCTGTGGTAGTGTTTGTCCCTGCCCCATCCTTTCTCCTTGTTGTGATACTTCTCCTATCAGGTAAGTGTTTCCCTCTGCTGAGACAGGGTGTAAAGCTGGGAACAGTAGGAGATTTTATGTCTGGGCCCTGTGGTCTGGAATGACTCTGCTCCACTGCACACTCCTGTGCTCCAGTGAATCATGTCCCTCTCTTTTGAGATGACAGCTTGCTTTACAGAGCAGGTTTCCTGTTACATAGCAGAGATGAGTGGAGGGAATGAGAAGCTCTGCTGCTGGGATCCTAATGGTCCTAACTGTGCCTGTTGCTTACCCCTTGCTGATTTTGGAAACTGGCTGTTCTACCCTTCCTGCTTTGCATGTGCATCACCTGACTCCTGAAATGAGTCACGTCTCCCTTACTTTCCTTAACTTTCATTTTTGCACTGTGTTCCCTTAATTACATGTTCTTTATCTTCCCCACCCTCCATGAGCTCAACCTGAGGTATTCCCTTCTCTCTGTGCTCTCTACCTCCTTCACCTACATACCACACACTTTTCCCTGTGCCCCCTTAGGAGCTTTTACCCTTCATCTTGAATTTTCCTGCTCTGCAGCCACACATTGCCACAGCCCTGAGCCAAGGCCTGGTTCCTGCCTCTGGCTGGCACAGTGCCTGCAACCAGCTGGCTTCTGAGGGCTGAGCTGCCAGCTTCCATTTTCACAAGAAGCTGGAGCAGCAGCAGCAGCAGCAGCTCTAGACCTTGGCTTATGTGCAGGATCTTGCAGGAGGCAGGAGAGTCTTTGTGATGCCCTATTAAATTTTGTGTATGGACAAGTCAGGAACAGCCTTTGCTGAAAATTATCAACATACCACTCTAAGAAGGTTTACCTACCAGATTTTACCAAAGCTTAGTTTGATAATGAGAAAAATGACCTTTTCTAAACCTGTCTTAAGTGAGCACCAGAAGTATCAGATTGCGAACTGATTTAAATCCTATTTCTTAATCTGTTTTTCTTTCTATTTTTGCTCTTGACTGAGTAGGTTTGGTTTTCATGAAGGGGTAAAATTCTTGAAGTGTTTCAAGGCATTGATGCAAGGACTATCATACTGGCCAGACACAGGGCACAGGCAACAGTTTGTCCTCCAAAGCTGCTGCTGAGTACTCAAAGACACACTAGGAGTCCTTGTGGTGTTACACACACATTTTGTGCTCTGTAGAAGATAACTGCTTGCAGAGATTCCCCACACGAGGTATTTTAACTTGCCTGAGACTGGCTTTTGCTTGATTGGCTGTTAAATAAAGTTGTTACTTAAAAAATTAATTAAGACTACCTTTTTTTTTTTCCTGATACTACACTATAATTAAACGCAAGCATTGTTTTTTTCTTGTGTTCCTACTGAAATGACTTGGCACCAGAATGTTAATTCTTGTATGTTGTGGGCTTTAGAAGTTGACGTATGAGATTTGTCAGAAGTTTTTAATTCTTGGCTCTTCCCTCATAAGTAATTTGTGAGATTTTCAGAAGCTTCCTGGTCCCTGGTCAAACAAGGCCCGTATTTTCCGGACCATTATGTATCTAACAGTTCTCACTACAGACAATCAAATTATTGAATGGTGTAGCAATCATTTTAACAATTGAGTCATGTAGTTGCTAGACTTTCACAATAGGTATTTAGTTCTCAAACCATTAACAGGCAATGCCTGGAAATGAAACTAGCCTTCCCTTTTTTGTTGTGTAGAATACTTTTTGAAAACAATAAATTCAAAGCTTTCTGCTTTTTAGCCTAAAAGTTAACTTGAATATGTTATGAAAGGTGAATAGAATTACCTGTTTCTACTTTGCCTTCCAAAGCCAATGGCTTCTTGATGCTTTTGCACTTCATTGCTAAAATTCATTTTTATTAAAGAAAATGAGAATGAGCAATATATTAGGAGTGGTGATAACCAGCATGTGAGAGGAGTAACCTGAGCACAGACAAGCCACTGGATTGTCTGCCTAATGTGACCCAGGGTGTGCATAACCTTATGAAAGGTACAAGTCCAACGTACAACTTGAATTGGATATAAAGACTTGAGACAAAACCCTGTCATTGCAGTGTTGAAGAGAAACCATGAAGCTTGAAATCCCCTGTGAAAACAAAAACAAAACTCCCAAGCCCCCAAACTATTCACTTCTCTCAGGTTCTGTTTTGCCAGTTCAGTTTTCCCCTGGACTCTCCCATGGTTACAGAGCAGGAGCAGAAGTTCTTCTCGAGGTATTGCTTTTCAAGCTGTTACTGTCACCCTGTTCTGCTAAAATGTGTGTGTCAGGTTTGTGAAAGATCCGATGAGTTGTTAGTTAACATGTGGCTTTCTGATTTTTCCTGTTAGTTAAGGGTAGTATGTTTGGACCTCTTTATATGGAAATGAATCCATGTTCTATTTACAGCCATCTAGTAAAGACTCGTGAAGAGAAAATTGGGTTCTGGGTAGCCAGAAAGATTTAATTAAAAAACATGATATAAAATTAATGCAGCCCATCTTCTGCTTCCTTGCAATCTGAATAGCTGTAAACAAGGGGCTCTGACTGGCTGTGCCAGTGGATTCAGGGAATTAGTGTGTTCTGTATGTTTTCCAAGTATTGACTGAGTTCTGAATTATGTGTCCAGATACTCTCATGAGAGCTGTTCCCATGCCTGAGGGCCAGAAGACAGGAATTCCTTTTTTTTCCCCTCCAATTTGCTGTGCCCTTTGGGGCCAACACACACATATATTCTCAGTATTGTGCTTATCTCTAAGCACAACAGTAAATTGAGACATCTCTAACTAGTTTCAAGGGAAGTATAATCTCCTGGAGATTTGGGGTGCTGGCAATGGCCCTTTCTCCATAGTCACAGAGAGGTGGTGGTGTCACAACTGCAAGTATCTTGTGCTTGTTATGTGAAAGTACTGGGATGACCTTAGTTTTATTTGGTTTAATGGGACCTCTTTGAGAAACATTTTAATCCAGCTTTTATTAGGTACCAAAGGGGCTACTTCAGTGTTTTATCAGTGGAAGCATTGCTCATCAGACTTACTGAAGGCCTATATTGAAAGTTTGTTTTCATTCAAGGTTTTCTTTTTCTTTCTTTTTTTTTTTTTTTTTCTGATAGTGTTGACTATGCCCACATTTATGCCTTTCAAATACTATTTGCAAGGCTGGTTGTTTGGGTTTTTTTACTCTTAAAGCTTTTACTGCTTTGCTAACTTTTAAAAACTGTGTGTCATTCTGTTTGACAACTCCTTAGTCTCTGCGTGTCACCAAGTACTGTTTGAGTAGTAAATGATGGTTCCAAATGTAAGAGCTTCAAATTAATGACTAGTGTTGAAGCAGCAGAATGATATCTAAAATGAATAAAAATGTATCTTCTATTGTCAAGGAGTGATTAAAGAAGTAGGTGAAATTATGACCCAACATGAAAGGAGGTGGAATGAGTTGTTAGTGGTCTGTTCCCTGCTCAAAAATTTAACTTCTCTCAGCCTAATGAATGAGTGGTATCCTGGATACTCTGGTTTCTCTAGCAGCCCCTCACTGATAAGTGTGGGTTACTCACGATTTCTTTTGGTTTAGGTAAAGGTTAAAGCTGCTTGAGTATAAACTGACAGTGTGAAACTGATTTTCACCCCCACCCTCAGCACCCAAGGCTGAGCTGTCAGTCAGGACCGGTGGTGAATGTCAGCATTTCAGTAGAGGTTCCATCTCAGGTGTGCTGTCACCAGAACCTGCTCTTGGTGAGCACGAGGGTTTTGTGCTGTGTGCTCATCATCCCTGAAAAGTGGGGATTTTGGGGTGTCTGAGTTGGATCTGGTTCTACTTATGGGCACACAGTGTGTGTTCATCAGATATCCTGTTAAAAACATTAATACAAGTCTGTGTAGAAAGCTGAATATATTTTAGCTGGCAGTTAAAAGAATCAATCATGTTTGGCCTTATTTCTGGTGGTTTTTTATGGGATAGAGCTTTTCTTTTGCAACTTAGTCATCTTCTCATCTCACTTTTTTATTGTAGCTATCATGAATCCTTTCAAATTGAATTACTGTCTTCTTTTTTAACAAATGAAAGCATATTTCAATGTTTATGATTTGTTGAAGCAGACAATTGGCAGAGGGAGATTGACGTTTTGGGCATAAGTTAGAGGAAGTTGGCAGGCAAAATGCTCCAGTGCAGAACTCAAAGCTGCAGTAGAGGTAAATATTCACAGAAAAACATAAATTGTTTGCTACTCTTCCATTACATCAGTAAAGATTTAATCAGCTTCAGCTGAGCTTTTATCCATTATAGTTTTATAGTAGTGGTTGAAGTAATCAGGCAGGGCTGAAAATGAGATTTTAAACCTTTGATACTGTAAGATATTTCAGTCTTCCAGGCACAACATTTAATTGTACCAGCCAGTGTTTGCTTTGGCTTTAATGAACAGTTGTGTCTGTGTAGACCAGTTCGGTTTAAAGGAGAGGAATTCACACAACTGCCCCAAGCTGGAAGAGCACCTTCCATGGGAAAAACTCTTCAGGCTCTGTGGCCTGCAGTTCAATCTGTGACTGGCAATCCTTTGTGTGAGGGACAGGAGTAAGTGCTGTGGTGGTTCTGAGATGTGACCTGGGGTAAGGATGTGGGAGGGAACAGCTCTGCTGTTGTCTGCGAGTGCCCTTTAGCACTGGAGCCCTTTGGTGACCTTTGGCAAATCACATAAGCTGTCTGCACCTTGTCTTCTGTGCAAAGAGAATTTGCCTTCTTCACAGTAGTGTTTTGAGACCTAATTAAGATTTTCCAAGCGCTTCCAGAACCTCAGATGAAAGGCATGCACAGAAAGCATTATAATTAACAGGAGCTTATCAGCTGAGCTCCACAGAATTAATTCTCATAAATATAAAACTAAATGCTTTATAAGAAGCTTTTCTCTACGTTCCATCTCTAAAAAGCATCATTTGTGGATATGATATTTTAAGATTAATAAAAAGAAATGTTTATTTTCTCGTACTGGGGTATTCTTCTGAGTACTCTCATGCCTTATTGTGTTAGGGATCTTGAGATTTGGGAGTGTGTGCATTGCCCCAGGATATATCCACATAAGGAGAAAAATTGATTAGACTGTGTTTGCACATAGTTTTCCACTTCTGCTATAAACATAGGATTGTTTTCAAATTAGTTTCTATTTCTCGAAGAAAAAAAAAAGTTAAAAATTAAACAAGTTAAAAATTAATCAACTTTACTGCTGCTTCCTGTGGATTTTCTTTTTCTACATTTAGCATATTCAAGTATTGCTGCTGCCAGAGGGAGAGGTGGAGCTGCTGCTGACTTCTAAGGCCATTTTGCTTACTCCAAACACAGGAGTGAGTGGACCTACATCAGAATTGGGATGGCTGCATGACTGGTATTGGAAGGAAGTTGTGGCTCATGCTGTACCAAGGATCTGCTGCCAGTACTGAGTGGTTACAGCAAAGAAAAAGGAGTGGTGGGTGCAGTCCCACTGCTCCACAGTGCACACTAATGAGTACTGAGTGTTTGTCTATCAGTGAGCTCATAGTGATTCTTGTCCTTACTTTAATATCAGCACACGGCCCAGTTCCTGCTCTGGACAAACACAGAATTTTATAGATTGGGCCCAATACGTGATGACTGTGATTAGGATTATTTACTGTCTGGAACTTAAACCATAAAAATTTTGCTTCCAGAATGGATCTGATCTGCAAGTGTTTTCAGGGGACATGCAATAGAATCATGTTTAATGATCTGGGTGGTCTACTGGGCAGGGCTGGTTTGTGTTTGTCTATAAAATCTGTCACCAGGCGTTCTTCCACAGTAGTCTGTTGTCTGGTAGGAAATGTATGCCAAGCAGAATCAATATTATTATTCCTTTTGGCTTGTCTCTGCTTTTAAGGATAACTGGAAAAGAGTCTGTGTGGTGGGGCACTGAGACCATTTGTCACAATGCTTTTATTGTCCTGCTCAGCTGTAGTGTAACATTCATTTAGTGCTCTTGGAGCGTGGCATTTCCGTTTGCAATGCAGCACAAGGGAATTCTGATTTCATTTCCTAGAGGATTTTGGCAAAATTAGAAGGCAAGTAACTTATCTTTGTCATATTTTGGCTGGATGTTTTCCTTTCTGTTTTCTATTTTTTTTTCCCCTTGGATCAGCAAAATGGAAAACAACTGCAGAGGCAGTACTGGATAATTTCGTTTCTAGGTTAGGTGGTGTTCAGGAGCAACAGGCAGTGATGATCCAGTGTCATGATGATGCAGACACAGGTATTTTTTTCACATTTAAATCACACTGATTTATCACCGTATTTATCACTTGCTTGCAGATTTTAGGCACGGCTTAGCCTGTCTTAAATGTAGAGACTGTGCCTGGTTAATTGCTTGCTTAAAATGCTATTGGTTTGCTTAGAAATGAGTAGAGAGCTGTAGAAAGGGAGAGGGTTAGCGTGGTAGAATGGCATGTGCTTACAGTAATTTCCCAGGTGTGCAGCTAGGGCTAGCTGCATGCCAGGAGGGCAGATATGATGGATAAGGAATGCCCTGTGTTTCCAAGGGTCAGCCTGAGCCAGAGCAATGGCTGGCACAGGATCCACAGGAGGAGTTCCTTGCTCAGAGAGGCCAAGGCCCTACAGCCTGAGTGGTGCTTGTGTGCACAGGTGGGAGTGTGGAGACCTGGGAGAGGCAAAGAGCAACGAATTTCCCCTCTTTGGCTTCTTTCCTTTCCTCTCTGCTCAGGACAAGTCATTCTGGCATGATGATTTTATTGTTCCCAGCAGTCCAGGGTGAGACAGTTCTATCTTCAGGAGGAGGAATTGGTTTTCCACATGGAGAGCAGCACCATCAGAGCTGTGCCCTTGCTGTGGGTGTGTTGTGTCCATCCCATGGCATCAGGAGCTGTGTGTGAAATGGCTCAACACTGGAGTAAATAAACAAGCAAACCTTTACTTATCCAAGCACAAATTTATGTAATTAATGGTTCTATATGTTGCTTTGTGCAACCCAGACTCATTTGGATGAGAGATATTCTTTCAAATTTAGTTTCTGGTAGGTTTTGATAGTTCTGATTCAACTCTCACCTGAATTCAAATTGTATTGATTCTGATTTTGCCAGTTAATATTGTAACACGTTTATTTATTTTACTGGCTAATGCAATTGAACCAGTACAAGCCCAAGGGTGAAAGCAGCATCTTAGTAAAAGTTGATTTATCTATTCTACAACAGGATATGTTCTTTGCATCTCAGTGATGCAAAACTGATAGAGCTAAGGTAAATCAATCTTCCACTGCAGGTTAGGCCTCAGGGTAGAAAAAAACTATAGGATTTGAGAAATAAAATCAGCAAAGGAATATTTAACTTCATTGAAGAAGTATTTTAACATTTATGACACTTTTCTTGTTATCAGACTCTTCTTGCTTCCTTCAGAATATCTGAGGTATCTCAAAGGTTATAAAGTTGTTTTAGGCTCTCCTGGACTAGCATTAATATGCTGAAATTGAAACACAGCAGAAAAGAAAACTCCCAGTGAAATACAGATTTTTACCTTCACAGTGGTTGACATTATTTTTAAGGTCTCCTTTATGCATTCAGTCACTTAGGACCTGTCAGCACATCCTTTATGAGCAGTTCCACTGTGTGAAGCTGTACTCTTGGTCACTTTTATTTTTGTTATTTATTTGTCTGATCTATTTTTAACTGGAGAACATTTATGGGAGTGACAGTGGAATTTTCTTTCACTCACACAGTAGCATGCAGGAACAGCACAAGACATTGGAAAATACTGCAATAAAATCATAAAAATGAGCAGCTGGATAGATTAAAGCTGTAATGATGGGTCTGTTAATGTTTTATTTGAAATGCATCAGATTCTAAGTCAGTGATATCTTCCTGAATTACCAGCACTTCTAATTAAAGGAGTAGAGTTAAATCGTGATCTTACAGTGACATAAAGTGAAAAAGCTTTGTGTAGATGTGTGGAAGGCTGCTGATTGCATGGAGAAATGGGTGGCAGGAATGGATGGCACGGAGCTGCTGGTGGGGATGGCAAATTGACTTAGAGGCTGCCTGGATGATTTATGTTAAATTATGGTGAGTGCAGTTGGAGCACATGTGAGACATTTTCCTTTTGAAACATAAATGAAATAAACCACGTAACAGTTGAGTTGCATTAATCAATTGTGAAACATTTGTTTATTCAGTTCTGTTTTGTAGCACTGCAAATAAGATGGGTACACATACAAAAATAAAGCCAAAACTAGCCTAATACACAGTGATTCATATAAAGCACCATTTTAATTCAAAAGTGTTGCTGGGGGATGTCTTACATGTCAGATAATAGCTTAAATTTCCTCTTAAATTGATTATGCACCTAATAGGTTTTGACTTTTTGGCAGAGTATTTGTTGGCTTTCTTTGCCACAGACTTATGCCACAGCCTATTACAGTAGAAAATTGGAATCCTGAAGGATTTAAGAGGCTTGTTTTCTGTAAATTCTTCTACTGCTTCTATTCTTCTACTACTGCAAAAAAAATTGCCATAAAACTGGCAGAGACTGTTAGAAATGCTGTCAAATGTAACAAAATACCATTTTCCCCCCCTTTTTTTAAAACTTAACCTACAGAGTTAAGTGAATCATAGAGTGGCCTGCGTGGGAAGGGACCTTAAAGATCATCTTGTTCCAACCCCCCTGCCATGGGCAGGGACACCTTCCACTGGACCAGGTTGATCAGAGCTCCATCCCACCTGGCCTTAAGCACTTCCAGGGATGGGGCAAACACAGCTTCTCTGGACAACTCGTTCCAGTGACTCACAGTCCTCTTAAAATGAGCAGAATGGTTCAAATATCTACAGAAAAGTTATGAGGTGTTGAAGAACCTTTTAATAAATGTCAAGAACAGAAACCTTACATCCGAAGCAAGTAGCTGCAACAGAATCTAGTAAAACATCCCCTCTTCAAAATTCCCTGTTCAGAATTAACTGGGAGCAAACCCCAGGGATTTGTGTGAATGGAAAGAGATATCCCAAGAGTGGAGAGCTCCTCTGTGAGGAACTTTAACTATAAATGATGATTTATGTCTGTGGTGTAGTGAAGGCTATCCATGAAGTCTGTGAATCCAGACAGGCTCCACTGTACAGCCAGAGATAGCTCTGGGATTAAATCTGCTGCTAAACCAAGTCATGTTGATACTCTCAGCTGCCTGGGTGAGGTCTTGTGCTGACCAGGAAGCCCTGGATATCTGGTGTAGGATGCTCAGGTCTAGTCCTGTCGGTAATTCCCTTTTCTCCTCTTTCAAAGCTCTTTAAAAGCATCTTTCATCTCCCCAGTGTAGGTAGGAGAGTCGTGCTTGCTGCCTCTGTGCGTGTGGGTCAGTGTATTCATGATCAGGTGCTTTGAGCCAACAAGCTCTGTCTTTAAAAGTCTCAAAAAATCCACTCTTTGTATAATTTCCTGTCACTCCTATTTCCAGACTTCCTCAGGTCAATCATTTTGAGAATCTGACATCAGCCAGATACTCTACTGGTGAAAATTTATATGTAGGAATGTTCCTGGGTTTGCATGGTAAAACAACTTATTAGACCTTCATGCCTTTTAATTTTATTATTTATTTAATAAAAATGTTCTTTTGGAGGGAATTGAAAAAAATTAAGCTTGAGTTTATAGCAGGCAAATTTTGGAAATATGGTGAACCAGGAAGCTGCTAGACAATTTTCTGGTTCTTTCAACAGTCAGACTGTATTTCACATCACAGTTTACATTACAGATAATGTTAAATAGCATATGGTTACAGTCTTTGGATTAAATCCTAGTTCTTCCTGAGTTAGTGACAGAATTCACATCGATTTCAAAATCATACTCATTGCCTGATCCATAGTGAACATTCTTCAAAAAAAAAAGCTATACTTGGGAGAAATTTCAGCCTGGAAAAAGCAGTAGTGCAAGTTGTCACTAGAGTCTTGTGGAGTCTGGGAGGAAAGTAGAGTGAACAATTTTTAATTATTTCCTGCTGGGCAGTTTAACATGGCCAGTAAAAGCTCAGAGCTCAGTTCTAAAAAGCTGATTGTGATTCTGCAGCTCAGATGTGGTTTTTAAGCCCTCACGATCCATCTGTTGTAAACAGTGACAAATATGAATTCATTGCTTGCTTTCTGTATTCTTAATTTTTGGCAAACATAAGGAGACCAGAGAGTGATTTGGTTGGCTTTAAACAAGCAAGCTGATGCATGTGGGTTTGTGACACTCTCAAACCACAGAATAACGTTCTGTAAATTATTTTATGTGTTTTCCCTGAGCTCATTCCATCCAGCTTTGTAATTAGGGCCATGAGGGCCAAATGCAGGCCAGATGAAATCACTTGCATTCCACCTGCCTGCACTGGAGCAGACTTTGCACTGTATATAATGTGTATATTTGTAAGTGATAAGATCACCATGAATAGTCCCTCTGTTCAGTAATGATCATGGGGAATTCTAAGAATGTCTGAAGAGAAGCATCTTTCTTTTGGAAGGAATTTATTTGTAGCTTTAGGAGATTTAGGTTTCAAGGAGGTTATAAAGTGCCTATGCAGACTATTGCCTGTATTTTTATAAGTAAAACAAAACCCCAAATTGTTGCTGTCGAGCTGTTTCAAGTGGAGAATTTCCTTCATCAGAATGACAGCAAATTTACTTTGAAAAGTATAAAATTTGTATGCTTTACAATTTTTCCATGGCAAGCCTCATTGCAGTGAGCACAATCACAGCATTAAGTATGTGCAAGGTTAAAAGATCAAGGCCTTTCCATATTGGGGTGCAACTTTACACAACCTCCAAGTTGTGTTCCTACAAGTCCTAAGTGAAATTCTTGTATAAGGCTTTGTTTTGAGAACACACTGAACTGACAACATAATTTCAATACAGGAAGCTTTGGATTGATCCTTTTTTTTTTTTCTTTTTCCAGTGTCACTTAGAAGGAAGTACATGACAATTTACCTTCTATTTTAAATTATGTTGGGTAATCTTTTCTATAAAACTTCACAGAATATCACTGTCAATAAGAATGATCCATGAAGTTTTATGTGGCATTTTATTGGAAACCATTGCAAAATGAAACAGGGTTAGCAGAAAGTTTGAGTGAGACCTAATTTAGATGCTGAAATTGATTAGAAAATTTAGGTGATGAATTAAAATCTTTGCCAAAACTGTCTTATTAAATGAAATGCAAATTTCAGCTGTTTTCATCATATAGTCCAACCACTTGGATGAAGGCGTATGCTTGTCTCTCTGCAAGTTTGCATATTTCCTTTATACATTATTCTTCTTGGTTTATTTAGTATTATTATCTATTACATCTCTAAATACATCAAACTGAAAATGTCATCACAGTTTTTTATTGTTTACACTGGAAATGTTTAACTTGATACTTTTAAAATTGGAATTTCTTTACTCCAGTCCTGTGTTAAATGTCTGTATATGTTTTTATTCAGTTCTAACCAGGATCACTTGACCATAGTGAGATCATGAATATTTGTGTGTGTTCATTAACTTTTCTCTGGATAAAAAGTTTCCAGTGCTGAAACCATTACTATTTAAATGATGTGAAGATATTCAAAGCTCATTTATCATGTATAAGCTCCAACAGGAATGCTTTTTAAAATGGGAAACAGCAGAGAGTTCGGTGAGTTCCAGGATTCCTGTGTTGCTACAGATGCATCTTGGACCAACAGAGTTAAAATTAAAATAGAAATAGGACAGCATTACATGCCTGTACATGCACAAGTGTGGATTCTCCTGGCACTGATGACCCTCAGCCACTGAGCCAGTACCAAACTTCAAGTTGACTTGAACATATCACCACCTAAGTGGTTTTAAAGGACAGAAATGGACACATGCAACTCTCCGAAATCCTTTATTATGCTCCAAGCAAGTTGTAATGAGAGTCACTCTATTTTTTTCATTTATATCAGTGGTAGAAAAGGATATGGAGGAAAATATCTGTATTGATCAGAGTTTTATGAAGAAAAAGGAAATAACACAGAGGCGCTAAATGTAAGATATGCTACTTATTTTATTGAAATTATATTATTTTGCCTTGACTCTATTATGTTGTCATGATCTTTTTATACTGCCAAACTGTCCGCAACAAAAAAAAATTCATAAATTATTCTGTAGCCATACTGGGGCTGCCTTTTTCAGGTTTAATCCTTAAGAACACAAGTTGAAAGTTTTGAGACTCATCACTTGGTATTTCTGCATGATATTTTCTCTTTGCAGTCCTTCACAGAATTGTGCTACTCTGAGCACACAGCCCTCACTAAGTATAAAGAGATTTCTATTTCCTACTTCTGCTCTATTTTCACTGGTTGCAGACTAGCTAGGGTTTAGCTCTTAATTTCTGTTCTGTGTATATATTTTCTACCTTTTGAGCACACAACTTGGTCCATTTGCTAGAAATCCCTGTGTGTTTTGCCGCTTTACCACTTTCCTTTGTGTGGCACTCTGGGAAGGACATCCCTTGAACCCTGCTGTGCTTGGGAGCCCTGGAGAAGGTCTGAGAGCCTCCCTGGTGAATGTGGAGAAGGGAGTGCACAGCCCAGTTTTAATCCCCTGATTGTGGCTGATTGTTTTGATTCAGTGATTTCAGTGTTCCTGCTCTGCAGTGGAAGGGTTTTATCCTTCCTGAGTCACTGGGAAAGGAACCAATGATGCCTCAGGAGCAAACAGTGGGTTCCACCAGGCTGAATGAGGCAATTACTGCTATGATCAAAGTATTTTCTAGGTTTTTCCCTTTGTTCCTGCCACATCCTGTTTTACAGAAAATTTTTGTTTGTTTTTCTGTGGCAGCCATGGGCTTCTGTTAGAGCATTCTGCAAATCTTTGCAGCTGGGGACACATGTTGATCTTTACTTTTTTTTGTTTCATGAAATGGCTATGTGCGTTTGGAGATCTTCCTTTAATATTGTAACTTGAACAGAGAAAATAATATAAAAGATTGAGTGCTGCAGGAAAGAGGAGTGATGTGTAACTCTGTAATTTCAACACACAATCAAAATCTTATCAGATACAGAATCTCAAAATTTGGAGTACTCTCTTCCCCACATCAATTTGGACATGGCTTTTACTGCTCCTCTTATAACCCTCTGTTGCCAACAATGTTCCTTACAAAAGCAGCTTGAAAGCACAGCCTTTACATCCCTTAAAACATTAATCCCTTGTTCCAACAAGTTGTAAAATGTCAACTGCTTGTTAACATGATGCAGTTAAAGCACACAGAAGGCAGCAGTGAAGAAAAAAGACAAATGTTCTGGCCTGCACGAAATAGAAATAGAAATGTGAGGCTGCAGGTCCTTATTGTAGTGCCCTGGGTACAAAGTTTTTGTAGCTTTCTTAGTTTGCTGTTTCCTCAGGTGTGCTCATCTTTCTGCTTGTCCATCCAAGCCTTAACCCTCATCACTGAACTTGTAAGAAAAAAGAAGCAAAGAGGCAGGGTTTGGTTGGGTTTTTTTCCCTGTTAAAAGAAAATAAAGATGTAAATTGTGTTTGCCATTGGGAAATTGCAATGATCTGCTTAAATTGTAGTCCTTGTGTAATTTCTGTGTTCCTTGTGTGATCCATGTATATAGTTAGAAGGCTTTAATGCAGATGTTTGCACTTTGGTGGATAAACCCCCCACTTTCCCTTCTTGCTTGCTGTGGGATTTTTAGGAATGTCTCTAAGAACATGTCCTCTTCCTGATGCCAGAATTAGGACAAATTGATCCATGCGACTTGTCCAGAAGTATTTTGTGGTCTAAAACCTATCAAGACAACTCTCCAAGAAAAGAGCAGCAGTACTGCTCTTCCCTTTCCCTCTTTGCTGTATCCCCAGGTGAGTGCTGGCCTTCTTATTTATTTTCCAAATGGTCTAGCAGTCCTTGTATTAAGGCAGAAATTACTGCTCTGCCTGGAATTCTGCTGCAGTGCTTCCAGTCACAAATTTCTTTTTGCTACAGCAAGAATAAAATATTTTGACTGTTAGTGTACTGTACAGCTGACTACCCACACTGGGCACCAGAGAGATTCTGTATTGTTGGCTTTGGCAGTTGCTAGATCTAAATATTGCTCCATTATTTTTTTTTGGTTGTGTTCTCTTCTAGCCATTGAATGTTTGAGTTTTTAGAAGCAAACAGAACATGTTTGCTGTCCCCTCCCTCGGGAGTTCCTTTTCCTGGCATTACTCTCGCAGTGCCATTCAGGTGTCAGCTGTGTGTGGAGACAGCCCCTTTGTTGTGCTCTCTTTGCTGCACAGGCTCCAGGAGCAAAGGGTCACTGAGTGCACAGGTGCAGAGGCTGTGGTGGGAGCAGAACGTCGCAGGGGCAGCTGTGCATTTGCTCATCGTGGATTTTTAAATTGGCCTCATCTTTAGGTTAGAGGTAGACAAGTAGAATCAAAGCAAAGGTCTGTGTGTCTCTGTTGTCCCTGGTGCAGCAATGGCAAGAAGGGATTTATTCTGTGCCTGTCAGGAGTGGGTGCAATCTGTGCTTAGGTGGAGTAGGGATGGATCCTGTGCTGTCTCATCCCCTCTGCTACTCAGCTGCCACACAGGAAGCAGTGTCTGGCAGTGGTAGTTATTTTTCCTGTGATCAGCACGATTGTTGGTGCCATTTGTGGTTTTGCTATGATGCAATTTTTGGAAAAGACAATATGTAAAATAGTTTTAAATAACAAAGGGCTGAAACAGCTCTTCCATGTTGTAATTTACATCCAGCTATATGTTACTATCAAGTAGCAAGTAATTAGCATGTATCTTAGTAGTCTGAAGGGCCCAAGAACTGTTCTGTGGTTTCCACTGTGTCTGGAAATTAGTTGATTCCTGGCATGCATGGTGTAATCAGCAGGTTTCAGCATGATTTATAAATTACACAACATGGTTTAAAGCTCAGCTTCACAAAAGTAAGAGAAATGGAACGCCTGATGTGCAGCAGGCCAGCTGTGTGATTGTACACTCATTTCTGTGACTGCAAACTGAAACTCACTCTGTACTTCAAGCTCGTTATTGTTGATAAAATTAATCATATACTTTGATGTATTATCCTGTAAGTATGCACAGAATTCCCATTTGACAATCCATTTGATAGCTTAAGGAGGCCCTGGACTCCAATTAGCACCATGTGATAGAGTTAGGCCTCAGTGCCACCTCTTGTGAATTGTTAGTAAATGTTGTCAATCAGCTGCTTATATATAAAAGATCTCTTTTTTTGTTTGGTTGGTTGGTTTTTTGTTGTTTGTTTGTTTTTTGTTTGTTTGTTTTTAAGTTAAGTAACAAGACTGGTAAGAGCAGATGATATCTTTTATCAGGCTGACTGCTGAGACCAGCCATTAAGCTTTTGGACACAGGCTTTTTTCCAGGTCTCTGAAAAATAGTTCTGATAATGTCACTTCATCATGTGTGTGGTCTTGCTCCAAAAAGATTTGCAGCATTGCGTTGGAGGTTCCAGTTCTTTCCTTGTACAAAGGTGGCTGGAGATGACTTGTAAAGTTGTGGGAGGAAAAAAAGAATTAAAGTTTATATAAAATGTCCCTTTTGTTGCTTGTTCTCACACGAGTGTTACCGGGATCTTTCTTCATTGAACAAGACTAGCAGCTATTCCATTTTTGTGCCTTAGTTTCATGTAAGCCTAAACATGAACCTGCTTCTTCAGAGGGTGTTCACAGAAGAATGAGTGTCAAAGCCTGTCCTAGAACAGTTCTTAGATCCCTGACAAATGAAGTTGTTCTTATGCTTGTCAGGCTCACTGTATGTTGCCTAATCCAGGAATCCATTTTATGCAGGACCAGATTTTTTCCTGTTTACAGAAAAGTTTCAAGTAAAATTCATAGTTCCACCTGGAGTTGTCCAGCTTTGTTTAGAATCTGGACTTGAGGTAGGGCTTGTGTTGGTGAAGTTGATTTATAGACTTCCTGATGGCAGTAAGAGTGATACCAGTTGTCTCTGCAGATCTTTTTATCCATCACTAGTGTTCCTTAGCCCTTATCTCAAAGTATTGCTCGTTCTTTCCAGAAATCAACAGGCTTCTGATAACTAATTCCATTTCTTTTTAAAAGAACTCAGAAAACAGTATAAATTTTTTGTCTATGCTTCTGTGAAAAAATTTCAGGTGGTGTTAGAATGTAATGCAGAATGCAAAGCATGGAAAAAGTGAGCAACCCCTCTGTAAGATTGGTAAATCAGGTTGAGTTTGTGTTTGCCTAGTGCTTGGCTGATCTTGGCAGATGGTTGGCAGCGAGATGGCAGGGATTTAACCTGTGCTAGCCATGGGCAGTGTTGTCTTATCTAAGGGGAGGAAAAAGAGTGACAAGGTGTTGCAGCTCCTTCTGCTGACATGGTGTGGCTGTCAGACTCCTACAAACTCAGCTCTGGTGGGTTGTCTGTCATGACTTTATATGAAGAAAGGGTGTTATGCCTTCATTTTCAGAACTGCTATTCTAATTAGCCCTTTAAAAGTTATTTTTTTCCTCTTATCTCACAGCTCCATCTACTGTTGGTGCACTTGGTGATACTTAATCTCTGTCTTTCATTTTCTCTTAAACTCACATATGCAGCAGAGAGCTGTTTTCACCTTCAATACCTTCTTTGTCCTCCTTGGTCTCCCCCAAATTTCTCTGTTGGTTTCCTCTTGTTCCTGATTTACTGTAAGTACTGTGAGCACGCCCAGGACACTTCTGAGTGACAATTTTATTAGTTACTCAACTCTCTTTGGGTCACAGGCTGAAGACTGCTGTGTGAGGGGACTGCATGGCAAATGGGTAACATCTGCTGGAAAAGTCTTCTTATCTGTGCACACATCTAATTGTTATGTTCCTGTTACTGTAGCAAACTTGCCTTGATATTTGCAGTCTTACTTAACTTCACCAAATTGAAATGGTCATGGTTTTTAATCTCTCCTGGCTTCTTGTACATCAAAATCAGCTTTCCTTTTGTACTTCCAGGGCTCTTCATGATTCCTGTCACCCTTGCTCTGTTTCTCTTGGTAACAGGGAACATACTGTCACCCCTGCCCAGTCCAGGACCCAATGCTTTGTTGTTCATTTTTTCCATTCTCAGCTCAAGACCTTTATACCCTTTATGTGGCTTGCAGCAAAAGATGCCACCACAACACCTGACGAGTTGCCTCATTATCCTTCTTCAGTGCCTCATATAAAGTTTCTTTTCTGTAAGCAAGGCACAGTTTTGAGGCTCTAGTGCAGGAAGTATTTCCTGGCTGCTTCCAAGGAGCCCCCAGTTTAGCTGAAAGTCTCTCTTACAGCACTTCCTATGAGCTCTTTGGGACGTGGAATAACCCTGACTCTGTTTGGGTACAATGCCAGACAGAATGGCATGTGGCCTGAGAGTGGTACTAACATGCCCTTGCTAAACATCTGAGCTGCAATAGGGTGAAGCCTGGCCATGTGGCAGGCAAGATGTTTACAAACCTTAGGAATGGATGTGAAGGGGGATCATTATCCTTGTATTTTGTAGCTCTCATGCTCTACTCCTGTGATAGCACTGCTACTGGAGCTTGTCTGTTGCTCATTCTGGAGTGAAATCTTCCCAGGTTTATGTTGCTCGTCTAAAGAAGACATGAAACGCAATTAAAATCAGCTAGCATTTATTCTGGAAAGATATAAATGGGGCAGCACTGTTCAGCTGCTCCTTTGTGATGGATTATTAATCATTCAGGATGCTTTGTGAATGTTAAAAGCTGTCCTGGTCTGGTGCATTGGGGAATGGGATGCTTCATCCAGAGCTTCCAACACTCCCAGCTACAGCCAATCCTTCTCTGTGCAAAACATTTCCCATGAAGGATTTAGCAGTGGTGTAACCAAATCCTGTTCTGAAGTGTTTGTCTGGATACTGTGCTTTTGTGGACTGTGGGAGGGGTGTTTTTGCAATAGTGAGATCCAGCAGATAACACCAGGTCTCATACTGACCATCTTGTTTTGTTGCTTCACAGAAGGAAGAGTTTCCCAGCACATCAGTCTAATTAGACCACTGTTTATGCACCCAGTCCAGAACTCCTTTGTAAGTTGCTCACTCCTAAACTAGAAGAGATCACAGCTGAGAACTGCATTTGCAAATGTGGTGCTAATGGAGACTTTCCCTCTCTCAAGGCATCAGTTTAAACTCTCAGTCCACTATTGTATGGCTTTCAATCACTTGTGTGTGTGCACATATATATAGGGATATCCCTTCATATATTATCCTGCAATTAGTATGATGAAACTTTCTAAGAGTATCAGAGAGCAAAGTGACTTAACTTCAGCATGTTGTTTCTAGGTCTTATGTGTTTCACAGCAGTATTGGCTTACAATATTTGAAACTGTCAGTGTACCACCGTTTTCACTGCTTTCTGTGGAAATGTCAGGCTGTGAGCCAATCATCAGGAGCCAATTTTGTCCTTAAGAACAAAGGGAAAGACACATTTTTTGTGCTGTGGTGTATTTACTGCTGGAGTAGCCTGTCTATTGCAGAGACACGAACAACTTGCTGCTGTTGGGAGGGAGGTCAGGGAGCTGGGAGTGCCACTGAAGTCTTTGTTACCTGATCCAATAGCTTAACACAGCCAAGACTCAAAAGAAACACCTTTATAACAAGAGGAGAAAGCTTGGGGAACAGCGGGGAGCAGCTGTAGTGTGTGGGGCATGGGTTGTTGCTGCTGGGAAAATGGTGTTTGATAAATTCAGAGATAGTGGCATTATTTCCACAATTAGAGCCTGCTCAGTTTCTGAGGGAATAGCCAGGGGTTGTGATATATAAATGACCAGCTTGTGAAGAGGAACTTAGGGGAGTAGCAGTTAGAAACTGCTTCTGTACAGCAGGGCTGGCCTAGGCAGATCTAGGATTTCAGAAAGTTCTGGTTTGGTCCATGCTAACCTCAGCAATTGTCATGACAAACCCAGGCCAACAAAAAAATCAGACAAATGCTCCATTCTAGTTGTTGTTCTTACTAAATGAGAGACTTCATCGTGGTTGAATTTTGAACTCTGTTGCTGTAGACAAGCGTCACACAATGATGGCAACCATGGAACTGCTGCAAAGCCTTCAGCCTGATAACAAATACTGGCATCAGTGACCCACACTTAGAAGCACTTGTTTTTCATCCAGAAAATCCAGTTTTTCAAGCCCAGTGGAAAGTAACTATTCCCATAGACAATTTCTTGTGGTACACCTCTGGATGTCTTGCTCCTTAAAGCCTTTCTGTGTGTTGTGGTTCTCTAATCTGTTAAATTCTACTGGAGAAATGAGGGTGAACACTAGTGATTCAGTGTCACACTGAACCGTGTGACAATCACTAGAGAGTGGCCAGTCTGCCTGAAAGCTGTCATCTCCTGGGCCAGTGTCACCAGCGGCTCTGGATTACCCAAGTGAATCTCACAGAGGGCAGTTGAGAATGTTTCCAGCTTTTCCTCTGCAGTCTGTTCTGTGCAGAAAAGTCTACACATAGAAAGCAGTGAAGGAGAAGGGAATACAGGGATTACCTGGAATTGCCTTTTTCACCCATAAAATGGGTTTGGCTCCAGTCCAAACAACTCCCATTCTCTCATCTTACATTCTCAGCTTCATATTCTCCATGGATATATCAGAGTATTGCTGTATCTTGGCTTTCCAGTTTGTCCTTGCTTGTCATTCAAGTGTCACTGATTATCCCTAAACTGAATCTATTTGTTACTAGTAATAACCAATGATTAGAAAACTTGAAAAATATTACTGTTTTTCTGAAAACAAAGCTAGTGCTGGGCAGAACTTACTAATGCAAACTTGAGAGATTGTGGGTGGATTTTGTATTCCCAAAGGGTGAAATAGTTGACAAAGGCATGGCAACTGACACACAGCAACACAAGTCATATTTGACATTCATATGGGGCCAAGGAGAATGCGTGCTGCTCAGAAATCAAGTGGCTAACGAAGTATTTGGCTATGGCAGAACAATAATATCCAGGCTGACCTGGAGTTCAAAAAGCATTTTTAATGTTACAGAGCTGCAGTGGTGCTTTGGTGCATATGGATGCTTATGTGTATGTGTGTATCCTAAAAGAAAATGAGTCTCCAATTGTTTAAGATTCAAAATGCCAAAAATGATTAGGTTGCATTTGAAAAACTTAGTTTTAAATTGCTCTTTAAGAATTATAAATAAGCAATAATTTCAAACCAAGCCAAACTTCAGTATTGGAGTTCACTCCTTGACCTGTAACAAGATTCTGTGAGCCATGAAGGCTCATCTTCATCAACTGCATTTGCTTCTGTAATTAAACCTTATGATGGCCTTGCTGGCTTTCCATATTTTAGGTATAGCTTGGAAGCTTGTTTGATCCTCTCTTAGAATCCAGTTTTTTTCACAGCAATCCTGAAAGTAAAAACCTGCATTTGAGGTCCTTGAAATAACGGATATTAGAGAACGTTCTCTTTTTTTTAATTAAGTACAAAAGATTGCACAGTGCATAAGATCTGTTTAGCACAGCAACTTGCTGGAAATACTGGGAATGAGATCACATATTCAATAAGCAATTTCTAAAAAATATTTGGTTTTGTTTAAAACACTTCAGCTGTTGTTGTGTCTGTTGCTTCTTGAATAATAAAATGACACAGTGACTTTACAGCAATTAATAAACTCTTTGCTTTGATACTTGCTGCTGTTTCAGTGTGAGCTGCTTTGCAATATCAGGCTGCTGGTACAGCCTGAGCTTTTGCCTTGCAAGGATAATATGTCACCTTTGTCAGATGTTGCCTCTTTTGGTCCTCAGTCTGGTCCATAAATGCTTGGAAGTTCAGTTGTCTTTTGTGGATTTCTTTCTTTCCTTTTTCTCCCTGCTGCTTCTGTTTGTTAATTGTTGTAAGACCACAATGAGACACTTTATTGTGAAGAAAAGGAATAACAGAAGCAACCAGGACATGTTGTCTTCTACAAAAGCTTGAGGACCCCCTTCGTGAAACTTAACATCATTTAAAAAAAAAGAAATTACTTGCCCTTTCATTTTGTTCTTCAAGTATTTCATACTTTGATGTTCTCTGCTACAGACAGTTTTTTGTATTCTGTTTGCTGAGCTGGTGAAGTCTGGATGTTTCATAAAAGCCTCTTTGGGAGAAAGAACCAAGCAATTTCCCCTTCATGCGAGCAGCAGGATTATTAAGGCTTCATAACTTCTTACTCTCAGAGGCAGGAGCCAGAGAAAAGGAAGGTGGGCCAGATCTCCAGAATTAGGGGGAAAAATCCCCCACAAGCAGCAATTTATTGCTTTAGCTCTAAGCTAATTTACTGAGTCATTCTTGTGGTTTAAAGGTCTTGTATTCTCATGTTGCACTGTGACTCCGTAGTTCTGGGGGCGTCAGAAAAATGGAGACCTGGAAGAAAATACACAGAGACAGCATAGGCAGCAATCCTACTGCTGTCTCTCCTTGGACAGCTGTGCCTGGCTTCCAGGGTGGAATTTTAGTCAGTTAGTAGATTAGATTATTTATCTGTCAGCTTGGTTTCCTGTTATTTAGAGCTTGTTCTTACGAATCGAGTAAGTTGATGATACAATGAAAACTCATCAAGAAAACCATTTAACCCCAAAATACTGCTTTACAGCTCAAAGCTCCTGAGAAGTGAACTGCAGAAGAATATTCTGAGAACGGTGTAGTTACATGCTTGGCCTGATTAGGTATGGTCCCCTGGGTCTCACCTCATGGCCACCATTGCTAGAAGAGTTGTTGACTGTACTTCTTTAAGAGTTAAAATCCAGTGTTTGCTGCTTCCCTTCTTTTTGAGGCAATAATCCAAACTGAGCAGCTGCTGTTACATTGTTAGCAAGGAAGTGTAAGGCACAGCACACACCAAACTGCAAGGAACTCGCAGTGGGGGCAAAAGATGTGGCTGTCAAGCATTTACTTTCCTCTGTTGTATTAGACAGGCTCTGCTTGTTGGCATCCTGTTGACTCCATCCCTGTAATAAATAGTGAGCACAAAGACAGGGGAGTGTATTTTGTTCCCCCACAGTGAGAAAAGGGTGAGATCCTGCTGTGCCACATGCTTGTAAAGTTGGCATCATTCAGGCTTTAGGTTGTGATGAATTTGTCTCTCTTTCCCAGGACTTCACCCAGTAACAAGGGTGCCACCATGCAGCTGCCTTGTTAATTCTACTTGGTATTTGGAGAAAGGTCAAAACGGGGAGTGGGTGGCTTTGAACACATCAGTTACAGCCTGAAGGGCCCAGTCCAGGGGTGTATTTGTATCCCCTTGGCAATTCATGTGGATTTCTCTGCACTGTGGATCTCTGGAGTTTAACTTGGCTGCCTACTCCTTACCAAATGAACTCCTAAATTCAGTGTAGATGGTATCAATAATTCCCCAGCCAAGTTCAGCCAGTTTTGCCTAGCATATGTCTAAATGCTGCTGAGATAAAACAAGCAATCAAACAAAAACACCCAGACTCAACAATGTACCTGGGTGATATTTGCCATCAGCAGCGTTACTCAAGCTGGTGAGACTGTCAACAACCCCATGCTAAGAAATTTCTGTTCTACCTTATGACAGCAGTAGCTAAAATAACCCAGACATACAGAGAGCCCCAGCTAATAAGCTTTGAAAGTGGACAAATAGGCAATAAAACAAGGTTTCTGTCAGAACAGAAATAAACTGTGATCATGGAATGACTTGCAAGAGTTAAAGTTGGGAAGATCACACTAGAGGAATTAAAGATTTCTTGTTTGTTTGTTTGG